>VZTY01015806.1:24529-43865 GCA_013400935.1 Turnix velox
TCTGTCCCACCATCCATTTTAATGATTTCTTCTGAAGAATCATCCTCGTTTTGTGTCTCCTTTGACCTTTCCCTTCTCACTGGCACTTCCCATTTGTTTGGTTCTTTTAAGGATAATTCCATGGTTTCAAAGAATTCTTCACTTGTAGGTTTTCTTTGCTTCTGATTTTTACTGGAAAGCTCCTCCATCGTATCCAACTCTTGTAGATCCAGGGACTGGTGGGTTCCCCAGCCTGGGTGGATTTGTTCTGCATCGTTGTCTGGGCTGCAGCTCAGCTCTGCTTTCAGCACATCCAAAAAGTGGCGCATCTTGCTCTAGGGGATGAGAGAAGGAAGAGGTGACACTTCTCCAGACCCTGTGGACCCCATTATCCCCAGAAATCAGGGCTTAACTCTGCCCTAAGACAAAGGAGGATGCTCACAATCAAATTACTTCAATTACACAGCAGCTGTCACCAAAATGAAGACAAGCAACCTCCCTGTTTGGTGGCTCTGCCTTGTGACTCATGGACCACAGCAGAACAGGAGGCTGCATCTCATCACACAATGTCAGGGATTGGAAGGGACCCCAAGAGATCATCCAGTCCCTTTCCCCCGTTGGAGCAGGAAGACCCAGATCAGGTCACACAGGAAGGTGTCCAGGTAGGGTTTGAATGTCTCCAGAGAAGGAGACCCCACACCCTCTCTGGGCAGCCTGGGACACTCTTCTCTCACCCTCACCCTGAGTAAGTTTTTTATCCTATTTCTATGGAACCTCCTGTGTTCCAGCTTGCACCCACTGCTCCTTGTCACAGAGAAGAGTCTGGCTCCATCCTCCTGACACTCACCCTTTCCATATGTATAAACATGAATGAGGTCACCCCTCAGTCTCCTCTTCTCCAACCCAAAAAGCCTCAGCTCCCTCAGCCTGTCCTCAGCAGGGAGATACTCCAATCCCTTCATCATCTCTGTGTCTGTGCTGGATTCTCTCCAGCACTTCCTCATCCTTCTTTAACTGAGGGTCCCACAACTGGACATAAAATTCCAGATGTTGTCTCTCCTTCCCCCTGAGCATTCTGGTTGTATTTACCAGCAAATACACACAGTATTTTTACTTTTTTTCCCCCATTAATTTTCCACTCCTATTTGGAAACACAGAGAGGGAGGCAGCACCTACCTCATCCAAACGCTTCTTATTTTCTCGGATGTGACACTCAAACAGCTCTTCCAGAAACCTACAAAGAAACAGATGAATGAATGAACAAGAAGAAAAAAACAACTTGGGTTGCAAAACCAACTGCAGATCATAGAATATTGGGTTGAAAAGGATCTCAAGCATCACCTGGTCCAACCTCTCATGCCAAAAGCACACTCTAGACAACATCATAGAATCATAGAATAGTTTGGGTTGGAAGGGAACTTCAAGATCATCGAGTTCCAACACCCCTGCCATGGGCAGAGACACCTCCCACTAGATGAGGCTGCTCAATGCCTCTTCCAGCCTGGCCTTAAACACCTCCAGCACATGATGCAGCTCAGTCTTCTATTCAAGAATCCACTTCTTCTTTTGGGAGATTATTCCAACAGCTGATCGTTCATATTATGAAAAACTTTCCTTTTGTATCCAAAAGGAATCTCACCTGAAGTAACCTGTATCCATTCCCCCTAGTCTTTTCTTTGCTTTTAAGGCTAAAAAGATTCCATCTAAAACTTGGCTATTTCTAAATTCAATTTAAACTTGCTGATAATAAAGCACAACACAACTAGGACATGAAACAGGCCAAATCCACTCTCCTGCCGGTTCTTTATTACAGCAAGATCATCTTCCTTTAAACTCTTGTACAGTTTTCTATTTTTCTTTTTTTTTATACATAGAATTTCTCTTGTAAAAGAGATTAAATTCACTCTCCCTTCCCAAACTTGCACCATGAGGGTGGTTGCCCAGAGAGGTGGTGGAGGCCCCATCCCTGGAGACATCCAAGGCCAGGCTTGCTGAGGCTCTGAGTGACCTGATCTAGTGCAGGATGTCCCTGTCACTGAAGGGGGTGGCACTAGATGACCTTAAAGGCAAAGAAATTACTACAAAATACTTATATAGAGTCCACATGTTTCTGAGAAAGCATCACCAATCTGAAAGCAGCTGCAACCCACCTGTTAGAAAATAGCCCAAGGCTGAGAATATCATTTGTTACATCTTCAATGAAAGCTAAATACAAATGCTCTTCTTCTCTGCAGGAAAAATAGAAAAAAAAATTAAAATATTTTAAAATAGAAACACGTATTAAGCAATGCAGTAGATCCTGTTAAGAAGACTGTAGGATTCTTGGCACTAGGTATTTTTTGGAAAACATAATTCTGTCTTGAAAAACTCAAGCCTTGCATTCTGTTTGTATAAGAACAAAATAATAATAATTTTCAAAATTAAAAATAATCATAGTAATAGCAATAATAGCAATAGTAAAATAATAATATTAATAATCATCATCATCATAAAATGTGTGTAAAATACCTGTTAGAAAGGCCAATGTGGTGCTTAGTGTTTGTGCTAACTCTATGCTGAGGAATGAAGCAGCACAGAGATCCCAAGAGAAGGAATTGGCAAGTTTTGGAGAACCTCAGAACCTGCTTCTGGAAGAGGAACTAACTGGGAATCTGCAGTTGGGATGCTCTGAGAAAAAGCTTCAAAGAAGCTTCCAGAGAGCTTGACTGCAGCTGAAGGCTGGCAGTGCTCAGTGGAAGCTCAGAAAAATCTCAGTACTCATTAGACAACCTCTGCTCTTTCCAAACAACTTTTTGATGTAAAAAAAAAAAAAAAAAATCCATGTGGGATGTAGCTTTCACCTTTTAGAATGAATTTCTATTTTAATACCTCTCAAAGCCATGTTGATGACTGGAGAACAGAAGGCTCAGGAGGGAACCTCATTGCAGCTTCTCAATGCCCGAATGGGGGCTTCAGAAAGGCTGGGGTAGGACTTTTTAGGAGGGTGCAGGATGGTAGGACTAGGAGTAATGGATACAAATTGGAAGAGGGGAGATTTAGGATGGAGAAAAGAAATTCCTTATGGTGAGGGTGGGGAGACACTGGAAGACGTTGCCCAGAGAGGCTGTGGATGCTCCCTCAATCCCTGGAGGTGTTTAAGACCAGGCAGGATGAGGCACTGAGCAACCAGGTGTGGTGGTAGGTGTCCCTGCCCATGGGAGGGGGGTTGGAACTAGATGATCTTTTAAGGTCTCTTCCAACCCAAACCATTCTATGATTCTCCTGGTCAATAAACAAAGTCCATTTCCTTCTAAAGTTACACTGAATTTTTCTTAATTTTTTGATCCGAAGTAGGAGACAATTCCTAGACATGTCAATTCTGCTGTTGATTGTGAACAGATGTTTATTCTGAGTCACCAGTTGCAAGGAAGGGTTTTGAGTTGGATGTTCCAAACCTGAAGAAAGACAGTTTAAGAAAACTTACTGAGCCTCCACAGTCCGCCTTGCTGAAGGTCGCTGAGAAAGCAATGATGTCTCCCTTCTCAGAAAAAGCAGAAAGCAATGTTATGAAATGAACTTTTTATACTTTTTTTTGGAGTCTTATTGTACCACTAACCCCATTCCTCTTGGAAAAACCCCAGCAGAACACCCCCAACCCTTGCCCCAGGAGCAAAATTCACTCCTTCCACTGATGCCTGAAAGACTATGGTTCTAGAGGGTTGTAACTCCACAGCAGATGTAGGGCTCTAAGGCTTCAAAAGACCTTGGTGACACTTCTTTATGGATCTCTGGTATTCACAAGTGTTATTTTTTTTTAATTCAAAATATAATTGTGAGGTATAAAAAGGCCTGAGAGCAAGTCCCGTGTGAAAGTTAGGTGAGCAGTGAGGAGAATCAGCTGTGAGCCCTCATTTCTCACCCTTTTTTTTGTGGTGTAGCCAATATTCTACATCCCAATGTTATGTTTTTAGGAAAAATTGCAAAATTTTCCTGGTCTGCAGCTCTCACAGAGCACAGACTGTTATGACTGGATACCTGGAGACCTTTTTTCCTAAAAGAAAACCTCAATTGGAACCGGAACCCAATACTTAGTGGCAGTGTAGGAACTTGTAAGCTCAGATGAAGAGAATCAAGAGCTGTATTAATGTGTCCTCCACCTCACTTCTGAGAACAGGGGACATACAGAAAGGCTGGGGTAGGAGTTTTTAATAGGGTCCAGGATGGCAGGACTAGGAGTAATGGATGCAAATTGGAAGAGGGGAGATTTAGGATGGAGAAAAAAAAGAAATTCCTTATGGTGAGGGTGGGGAGACACTGGAAGAGGTTGCCCAGAGAGGCTGTGGATGCCCCCTCAATCCCTGGAGGTGTTTAAGGCCAGGCTGGATGAGGCACTAAGCAACCTGGTGTAGTGGGAGGTGTCCCTGCCCATGGCAGGGGGTTGGAACTAGATGATCTTTAAGGTCCCTTCCAACCCAAACTATTCCATGATTTCATACTTCTCCTTTATTAGTTTCCCAGCAGAACCTCACTGTAAGAAAAGAATCTATTTTGACACTGAGATAAGCCAATAATCTAAAAAAACCACCCAAAAGTCCTGTGAGAAACACTTGGCAATGAGGAGGGTTTATGAAGGGCTAAGAAGAATGAAAGAAGGAACGCTCCAAGTGCTTCCTTCCCACTCTAAATCAGGCACCTTAGGAATGAATATGGAAAAGCAGCTGTTTCTCTTGGAGGTCCAACCTCAATATGTCTTCTGTCTTCAGCCTAAAACACAAAGAGAAGATCTTTATTAGCAGTGGACACAGAGAGAATTTTTTTCTCATTAAAACCAACCTCATAACTATGATTCAGTAGATTTTATGACTTTTCTGAGAACTTTTGGGTAAACTGAGGTACAGGGGCAACAAGTGATGGGACACATCTATGTGGTTCTGACAAAAAAAATAGCAGGAGCAGGTAGACCCGGAAGTGGTGGGATTGTTCATTGAAGCATCCCAGATCAACTCAGTAAGGCAGAAAGTGAACAGAAGGAAAAGTTCACCCCCTACTGGTTTGGGTGCTTCCTCATAGGAAGGAACTTGATTCCAATTCTCTCAAGGGCTTTTTGGAGCAATGTTATCCCATGTTAAAATGAATTTTAAAAGAACCTTGAAAACTGAATTCAAAAAGAAAAAGAGGTACCTTCTTCTACTGAACAATAAGGTACCAATTATCTCTAAGTGTGGCACCAAAATTGTAAAAATTATTGGGAAAATAATTTCTCTCACTTTAGGATCTCTTCATACACCTCAATATTTTTTCTTCCTGTTTATGCTAATTCTTTAGGAACTCCCTCTTCTCTACAGAGCTAATTCCTCTCAGGAAAATGAAGAAAATTAAACAAGTTGTATATTGCTGTGACAAGAGATGAAGCACACACCCCAAAATGATGGTGAAAGGTGTGGGAAGGACCAAGATGACTGATAGATAATGGCTGTCTTACCTTCCATGGGATTTTCTGCTCTTCAGCCCCAAATTTTCTCTGGGGTGCTCTGTCTGCAGGTGGAAAGCTGGAAAATTTGGAGATGTATTAAAATTTCTCAGGTGGCAACTTTCCAAATAAGCAGGGTGAGAAAATCAGGGACACTGTGGAAATCTCCCATTGATCAGAGCAAGGGGCTGGATGAGGCACTGAGCAACCTAATTTAATGGGAGGTGTCCCTGCCCATGGCAGGGGGGTTGCAACTAGATGATCTTGAAGGTCCCTTCCAACCCAAATATTCTATGATTCTTCTCAGTGACATCCAATGACAGGACAAGGGGCATTGGGGGCAAGCTGGAACACAGGAGGTTCCACAGAAATGGGAGAACAAACTTTTTCAGGGTGTGGGTGAGACAACAGTGGCACAGGCTGCCCAGAGAAGGTGTGGGGTCTCCTTCTCAGGAGACATTCAAACCTCACCTGGATGGGTTCCTGTGTGACCTGATCTGGATGTTCCTGCTCCAGCAGGCAAATGGGACTCGATGATACTTTGATGTCCCTTCCAATCCCTGACATTCTGTGATTCTGTGCTTTAAAAAGAGAAGTTTCAAACTCCCTACCTGGTCCCATCAGTCTGTGTCTGAGCTTCCACGTGCTGCTTGCGGTGACTCCTCCTCTTCCTCCGAGCAGGAGTGTAGTACCTGTACTCTGACAGGAAAGATTTAGCATCTGATATCAAGGTGCGTGGAGTAAAAGGTTTCCTGCTGCCAGTGAAGAACTCAGAATGCTTTTCTAGAAGATCTCCACCTTGGAGGACTTTGGAGCTTCTTCCTTCTTGCCTCTGGGAATGGCTAGTGCTGGCAAAACTCTCGCTGGAGGATCTGCAGGAAAGTCCAGAACGTTTTCTTGGTGTACTTGCTGAAGTGACACTTGAGTTTGATGCATTAGATGCATTCCGAGAACTTTTTCTGCTGTATTTCCCAGGACTGGAGCATCCCAAGCCGTGCTCAGCATAAGGAGAGAAAGCTCTTGCCAGGTACTGTGTGTGCCGGCCACAGGGGAAGGGATGTTCTTTCTCTTCTGCTTCCAGGAAACCCTATAAAAAATTGATAGGAGATTTGGTTGCTTTCCAACTTAGCAGCTTTGCTCAAGGTATTTATTTTATGCCTCCACCTGGGAGGTATTTGCTATGTAAAAAACTTTATCAATATATTTTTAAGAGTGAAAGGATCACTGCAGAGAAGAAAATTGTTTAATTTGGGAATGTTCTGTTGGTACCAAGGGGAAAGGAATCACAGAATAACAGAATGATTAGGGTTGGAAGGGACCTTAAAGATCATCTAGTTCCAACCCCCCTTCCATGGGCAGGGACACCTCCCACTACACCAGGTTGCTCAATGCCTCATCCAGCCTGGCCTTAAATAACTCCAGGGATTGAGGGAGCATCCACAACCTCTCTGGGCAACCTCTTCCAGTGTCTCACCACCCTCACCATAAGGAATTTCTTTTTTTTTTCTCCATCCTAAATCTCCCCTCTTCCAATTTGCATCCATTCCTCCTAGTCCTGCCATCCTGCACCCTACTAAAATGTCCTACCCCAGCCTTTCTGTAGCCCCAATTCTGGCATTGAGAAGCTCCAATGAGGTCCCCTCCTGAGCCTTCTCTTCTTCAGGCTGAACAACCCCAACTCCTTCAGCCTGTCCCCAGAAGGGAGGTGCCCCAGCCATCTCATCATCTTCATGGCCTCCTCAGTACTCACTCCAGCAGCTCAATGTCCTTCTTACATTGAGAGGTCCACAACTGGACACAGTAACTCCAGTTGGGGTCTCACCAGAGCCCAGTTAAGGGCCAAAATCCCTTCCCTTGTCCTACTGGCCACACTTCTCTTGATGCAGCCCAGGACTGGGCTGGCTTCTGGGCTGGTAGCACACACTGCTGGCTCATGTTGAGTTTCTCACCCACTGACACCCCTATATCCCTCTCTTGAGGGCTGGTCAGTGCTCTCAGATTTCATGCTTTATCATTTAATTCCTAAAAAAGTTGCTCTCAGAAGTTCTAAGAATATGACTTCTCCTGTATAAATGTTCCATTTTCTCACAACACAGCTACACTTACTGCTTTGCATCTACATTATTCCATTTTATCCCTTTCAGGACCACTTGATACTCAAATATCAATACTCAATATCAATACTTGATACTCAAAACTCAATATTATGAACATCCATTTAGTAGCATGCAGCAAATGCTATCTAGAAGGTGAAAAAAACACATTTAAGGGTAAAATTAAGTCACTGAATCATGTATTTCCTTCACACCAATTCCACACCAGAACAGTAAGACCTATTTATGCAATTCCTGTAACTCTAAATGTCCTGAATCCTGATGCAAAGATTTTTTTTTCTTCATTTAGCTGATCCAAAACAAGCCTTTCTTGATGGCTTCTCATTTAAGCCAACTTTATTTCACTACTACAGCATCATTTAATGCTGAACTGATAACAACCCAGTAACAATCCCAAACAAATGCCTGTGTTTGAGGGCTTCCCAGCAGTGGGATTGTTGGCACAGCACTATAGAAAACAGATAGAACTGGAAAGTTTCAGAATCCACTTCTATAGGTGTTTTGAAAAGCTAATTCCACCCCCCCTTCAGCATGTGTAATAAACAGCTTCATTTTTCCTCTGTGTTTTTTACTCTCAGTGATGAAAGCAGTTTGTGGAGCTGCAACAGAAATCACATTGTGGGCACATGATGATTGGTGCTTCGTGAGATATAAAATAAATTTTAAAGATATTAAGAGCTTTAGGCAATTACACCCCATGAAAGCCACATCTGTAGATGCAGGTGAATTGATCCTAAAATAAAAAAAAGATAGGGTAAAGAGTGCAGTATCATAAATTCAAACATTCCTTACTTATGAGGGAACTAAAGGGAGTTCTTCTCCTTTCCTCCTTATGAGTAGAACAGACTGAGGAATTTGATAAGAATTGATTTATGGCCTCTTTATGGCATCTGTTCATTACACAGTTTGCTAATTAGTTTGGAATTGAGACTCAATTCGTGACAAAGACATGATCAAGTAAGACCTGTATGAATATAATCAATAATAATGTTAATAATGTAATTTGCAGCAATTTGAGACACATTTTAAGCACATTTTACCTGGTTTTGCAATTGAATAAGTTCAGGAACTTCTCCTGCCCACCCCCCAATTTGCAGAAAATAACACAGGAGGATAAAAATAGTATTATTATAAAATATTTTGGATTTAAAATATGACGTTTCCTCCCATTTCTTATGCATGCCTGCACTTTCATCCTTAACTAAGTGCCATGTGCTGAATTTTAAAGTGTTATTTCTCCATGATGCAAGAAGGTCACACTCAAGACCTCCTGCTGCTAAAACCAGTCACACAGAAAGAACCTAATGGTGAGTCTTCTATACTACTGGAAATGTTCTCCAGTTTATATTTAAACAATACACAGAGCATTTGCTGTTAAAATCTACAGGGCAAAAGCATCATTCTGAGTTGCAATTGCTCCTTTGCTCAGACAAAGAAGAGAATTTATGATAATTTATTTGCTTAATTCATTAGGCTGTTTGTTTTTTTGGAATATACACCACGTAGTTTGGCTGAAAATAAGAAAATCTATGTATTTAGACAAAAAAGGGCTTATTCAGACAGTTTAAGTAGCATTTTCACTGTCAGGAACTGGAGATTGAGCATGCAGTGATTTGTCACATATGAAGTGTATTTCCAAAGCAGGACTTCCCCAGATAAAGAAAAGGACCAGAAGATATTGGAAGTCTTCTGCTGGGAAGGTTAGTGGTGACTACAGATCTCTGTGGAAACAACAGAGAGGATGTGGGAACTTCATCTGAGATGAAAGTGAGAATCTCTTTCAGCCTGTCCTCACAGCAGAGATGCTCCAGCTCTCAAATAATTCTCATTGATTCCTCTGGACCCTCTCCTATAGTTAATTTGTCCTTTTGTGCTGAGTGCTCCAGAGCTGGATGCAAGACTCACAAAAGCAGAGTTAATTCATGGCTAGATGGAGCTTGGATTTACCACAAGCACAATCCATCCAGACACCTGCCACCTTTGACAGGGTCGAAGCAATCCCAAACACAGACTCAGGCTGCGTGGAGAGTGGCTTGAGTGCAGCTCTGAAGGGAAAGACTTTGGAGTGTCAGTTGATGACAAACTCAACATGAGCCAACAGTGTGCACTCGCAGCCAAGAAGGCCAACCAAATCCTGGGTTGCATCAAGAGGAGTGTGACCAGCAGGTCCAGAGAGGCAATTTTGCCCCTCTACTCAGCACTGGTGAGACCCCACCTGGAGTTACTGTGTCCAGTTCTGGAGCCCTCAACACAGGAAGGACATTGAGCTGTTGGAGAGGGTCCAGAGGAGGCCACGAAGATGGTCAAAGGGCTGGAGCAACTGCCCTATGAAGACAGGCTGAAGGAGTTGGGGTTGTTCAGCCTGGAGAAGAGAAGGCTCAGAGGGGACCTCACAGTAACTTCTCAGTACCTGAGGGGGTTCTACAGAAAGGCAGGGGAAGGAATTTTTAATATGATATCGGATGGGAGGACCAGAAACAACGGATGTAAATTGGAAGGGGGTAGATTTAGGCTTGACATAAGAAAGAAATTCTTTACAGCGAGGGTGGTGAAGCACTGGAACAGGTTGCCCAGAGAGGTTGTGGATGCCCCCTCTCTGGAGGTGTTCAAGACCAGGCTGGACAAGGCACTGAGTAGCCTGATCTAGTGGGAGGTGTCTGCTCAGGGTTGGAACTCGATGATCTTTAAGGTCCCTTCCAACCCAAACTATTCTATGATTCTATGACAGAAGGTTGAAACATTTGGACACACACCAGGAAGACCCTGGCCTATTTTCTGCTGCCTGAAACATTCCAGTCCTCCTTCTGGAGATGCTGCATGGCAGTGACCAGCTGCTGCTGTGGGAAGCAAGTAGTCTGTGATACCTGCTCAACAAAATTAAAACATCTACCTTTCCAAAAGAGGATGGCAGTCGCCTTCCACTCTCTCTTGAGCTGGATCTGGAGGCAGTTTTGCTCACACTCATTTCCTCTTCACACCTGGCTATCTTCTTTTTCAGTTTCTCTCTTCTTTGTTGGTCAGCAACTTAGAAAAGAGAGAAAATTTGTCAGATCCAAACTGAAAATTTTATTTTATTTCATTTTTTTTTGTGTCCTGAGTGATTTCAAAATGTCACAGGGGAAAGTAATCTCTATTCTTATGGAAAAAAAAAATAGAATATGCTGTAGCAGCTGAAGCTGCTCATTAGCTTCCCAGATGTACTTTAAGGTCTGACACCAAATGCAATCCTACAGGAGAATTGCAAGATGATTACTGATAACAGCACTCTGATCAATAACTCATGAGAGTGCCCTTGAGAATTTTGTGGCCACAACTCTTTTGACTGTGCTCTCTTGCAATATTTCAACACAACCCAACATATTCCCTGAAAATAAATTCAACACAGAAAAAAAAAAAAGAAAAGACAGAGAGTCGTCTCCCAGGAGCCAAAATCCTTGGCAAAAGAGCAGCTTCATGCCAAAAACATACATGATGAAGGCAAATGTGAAAAGGCCACTGCAAGAGGAAGAAATGTTATTACTCTGCACTGGTCTGCAGCTCAAGAACTTGTTACAGTGTTCCTCCAGCAGAAAATATGAGTAAATTACCTCTGTCATCAGCTAAAACCCAAAAGATAGGTAAATTTTGTGTGCTCAAGTTCACTGTCAGTCACCTTCACCTTGCATAACACAGCCCCTATAGCTTTGTGTGTATCATGAGCATCCAGGTTCCATAAATGAAGTTCACAAAGATGAAAAATCCCAAAGAGGCTGATGAAAAGCATTAATAATTCAATTTCCAAATGGGAATGAAGAGAGTTTATCCAAGCACCCCCGTTCCTGGAGGTTTTTAAGGCCAGGCTGGATGAGGCATTGACCAAACTGGTGTAGTGGGAGGGGGAGTGGAACTAGATAATCTTTGAGGTCCCTTCCAATCCAAACCATTCTACAATAAATCACATTTTCAATGTCTGTACCCACAAAGAAACCTGGTTTTAACTCTTTGACTACTCCTCTTACTCACTTAACACAGAGTTAAGCGTGTGTGTGGTTTGTTTGCTGCAGATGCACAGAAAGAAATAAAGCCTTTATGGATTTCTTCTTCAGTTTCATAATGTATTTATATCTTCCTCGTGTCAACCCCAACCTGCTGCTATAGTTCACATGTGGAAATGTAAATCACTTTGTGGATTGGTTTGGTTACATTCTTCTGGACAGCTGAGGACATTTAATCAACCTTAAAATACATTCATCTGTAGGCATTAACCCCACAGACATGTTCATCTCTGGGTATGATTTATGGAAGTTAATTCATTTTATGAAACATTTTAAGTCTCCTCTTAAAGAAACAATCCTTTCAGATGCAAAATTGAGCAACCTGGTCTAGTGGGAGGTGTCCCTGCCCATGGTAGAGGGGTTGGAACTTGGTGATCTTTCAGGTCCCTTCCAGCCCAAACCATTCTATGTTGTTGAGTTCCATGTTAGCACAAGTTAGTAAAATTTTTGGTCTACTCAACTCATGATGTCAGACTAGATGATGCATTTTTGATGTACTGAATACAGGTCTAAAATGAATAAACTCTTATAAAAAAAAGAAAGATAACCCTTTTGTTGGAGAAACTTTAAGTAACTTCTTCAAGAAGTAAGATTTACTCTTCATAAAGCTAGGAGAAGTTCATAAAGATTTTTTACATAGTGGGTTTTCCAGCTTTCTATAAAATTCACACTTGATAAGTATACCAGAACATCTTTCCAAAGAAATAGTTGAAATCTAAAAACACAGATGTTAAAAATTGGCCACTTATTTGATTTTGATGAACTCAAATAAGTTGCTTGTAACTTTCATTTTCTGGAATGGATAAATAAGGACCAGACTCAATGGGAAAATGAAGAAAAAAAAATATGGGGAGGTTTTGTGAAAGCTTCCTGTAAAACAGCAGCAACAACAAAACAGGGAAAGCAAGTTTTTATAGCATAAAGGGTAGATAGAAAGGTGGTCACAAGAAAAAAATGAAAATTTTAATACACAATTCTGTAAGAATATATATTTCTTGACATGTCTACTTGAATCAATCCCACAAAACAAAGAAAAACAATATAACTGATCAATCTGAGTTGTTCTGTCCCCCCATCTCTCAGTCTCCTCCCCAAGTAGGACTATTTTGTCAGGCTAAAACAGATTTCTGAGGGTAACTTGACTGAATATTTTATTTTTGTTCTTCTTCTCCCCCTCCCTCCCATTGGTATCAAAGGGACCTGCATTCCCAAGCACACTAAACACTGGATTTGGGCTGTTCTATCAATATGCCCCATGGAAAAACCTTTAAAGAAATGAGTTGAAAATTTAGTAATGTTAGAAACCAGGCATGTGTAGCAGCAGCTGTCTCACTTGGCAGAGCTTTTGTCAAGTTTTCTGGCACAAATTCCACAACCACAGGCTTGTAATGGCCACTGGTATCAATCAACATGCTTGGACTAATTCTGAACATACAAGTTTCACATTTCAAGAACTATTTTAACAACATTTTAACAACTATTTTAAGTCAATAAGGCTGATCTAATACACAAGAACATGCCCAGGGGCATGGCAGCTCGCCTACTTTGCTGCCAGGAAAAGAACAGTGGAAACTAAATCCTCTCTAAGGACAGAACACATTCAGTTGGCTAGAGAGAACACCAACTACAGTATCACATTCAATTCCTAAACACTAATGACTGATTCATGGCAACAACCCCAAAGGGAAATACTCACCTGCTATTTCAGCAGGACATGAGGCACATTTTTCAGGGAACTCTCTTTTGTATCTCTGTGCTATCAATAAATAATCACAGAATGTCAGGGATTGGAAGGGATCTCAAAGATCCTCTACTCCAGTCCTCCTGCCAGAGCAGGAACATCCAGATCAGGTCACACAGGATAGTATCCAGGTGGGGTCTGAATGTCTCTGTCCAGTCATACTGATGTTGCAGTTGTGCCTGGAAGAGTTGTGTGGCCATTTCATAGAATCATAGAATGGTTTGGGTTGGAAGGGATCTTAAAGACAATCTAGTTTGGCTTGAAAGTACTTTAAAAAATTCTTTTCCCTTACTTTCCTCTTCAGTTAATTTTCCATACTCTTCCTGCCTATTAGCTGCCATCTCCAATCTGGTTTATATGAGGCAGAGGAAAAATTAATTCTGACTGACAGACTCTGCAAATGATACCTTGAATTGGACCAAACACCTCAACATGTAACACAGAATCATAGGATGGTTTGGGCTAGAAGGGACATTAAAGATCATCTAGTTCCAACCCCCCTGACATGGCAGGGACACCTCCCACTACACCAGGTGGCTCAATGCCTCATCCAGCCTGGACTTAAACACCCCCAGGGATTGAGGGGGCATCCAGCACCTATCTGGGCAGCCTCTTCCAATGTCTCACTACCCTCACCATAAGGAATTTCTTTTTTTTTTCTCCAGCCTGAATCTCCCCTCTTCCAATTTGCATCCTTTACTCCTAGTCCTGCCATCCTACACCCTATTAAAAAGTCGTACTCCAGCCTTTCTGTAGCTCCCTTCAGGTATTGAGAAGCTACTATGAGGTCCCCCTGAACCACTAGAAGACATTTGTAGGGAAAAAATCTAGTGTTATTTATTGCTTACTTAAACAGATCACAAAAAATGGCAAATTCATTGTCCCTTGCTAATTGCACAGTATTTCAGAATCACAGAATAGTTTGGGTTGGAAGGGTTGGAAGGGACCTTAAAGATCATCGAGTTCCAACCCCCCTGCCATAGGCAGGGACACCTCCCACTAGACCAGTCTGCTCAGTGCCTTGTCCAGCCTGGTCTCGAACACCTCCAGAGAGGGGGCACCAACAACCTCTCTGGGCAACATCTTCCAGTGTTTCACTACCCTCACTGTAAACAATTTCTTTCTTATGTCAAGTCTAAATCTACCCCCTTCCAATTTACATCATTGTTTCTAGTCCTCCCATCCGATATTTTAGAACTTAACTAAATCTAAGAATAAAAAGCTCTTTAATCACTCTGGATAATCTGCTCTGGGAGACCAAGAACTAAGTCCAAGATTTCTTACCAAATGCATCCTATGCTGCTGATCCCAGCCCCTGAGCTTTGATGTTCAGCTTCACTTCACTTCACTAGTTCTATTTTGGGAGTACAATAAATTTCATCTAACTTACAAATAGCATTGCCAAGTTTTAGGCTACAATAAAAGCAAGTAAATTGAGGATTTTTTTTTCTGGGCTTTTTCCAGCCCAGTTTGAAAGCAGGTGAAAGAGCAAGTAGGCAAGTATTTAGTGTACGCATTTCATCAAACAGATGGGTAAAAGCAAAAGCAGTGACAGAGGTGAAATGTTTCCATCACACCCTATATAGGAGATGAATGTTCTGTCTGTGAATTACATAGTCAGAGACTGGTCTGAGTAAGATGAAATGAAAGAGAAACATATTGCACAAAGCCTTGCCAGCTAAAATGGAAATTTCCTCACTAGAGACAACACCTGCCAGTGTCATGACATTTATCTGTTAAGGTTAAGGCAGCATCACCATCCAAACGAACCCATTACTCAAGGAAACTCATTCTGGTGTGAAATACACAAGCGATCAGCTCAGAAGCATCTCATCTGTAAAGGCACCAAACTCTAAAATACATAGGCATTTGCTGGTGTTAAGGAAGACTCAAATCCTGAAAAGTTATGGAAGTTATGCAGATGACACCAAGCTGTGTGGTGCAGTTGATACACCACAAGGAAGGGATGCCATCCAGAGGAACCTTGACAGGCTTGAGAGGTGGGCCCAAGCCAACCTCATGAAGTTCAACAAGGCCAAGTGCAAGATCCTGCACTTTGGTCAAAGCAAAATCAACTGTGACCCTAAGCACAGCTAATCATTAAGGAGGTCCATCTTAGCTGAAGCAGTGTATGAAAAGCTGAAGAAACAGACAGATACAAAGAGATAATAAAGCAATAATGCTTCATCAAGGCTTCTATTATATTGTTGCTCTTTTATTCTCCTGTTTTGCTATGTTAATTTTGTAGAAGTTTTTGCACAATTAAGGCATCACAAATACTTACATTTGATGCTGGACAGCCTGCTTTTGGGCACTGAGCAGTCTACAGCTGCTGAAAATAAGGAAAAAAAAAACCTCAGTGATTCAGTGTTTACTTAGATAGAAGCAATCAGAAAATGTAATAATAATAATCAGAAAAAAACCCCAGTAAAACAACACCAAGACTCATTTCATTAGATCACAGAAATCCTCCTCTGTTTTAAAATGTGCAAGTTACACTGGATTTAAGGTAGATACAGAGAATTTTGGAGACAAAGATGTTAAAGTAAAATGCATATTGGAAGGAAGAATCATCACTGATACTAAGATGCCTTACAAAAGATTTGTACATGCTTTTCATTGATGCTGTTTAACTGCAGACCTGAGGACACCAACTATTTTAAATGGTGGTGAGATGCCAGTGAGCACAGACTCTGGAAAAATCCAAAGCCCCAGAGCAGCTTTCCATGAATCAGATCTTAAGAAAAGTAGAAATGATAAAGAGGATTAGCAGAACTAGCTCCAAACTCCTATTTCTGAGAATAACCTAGAAAAGGAGTGTATAACGTTTTAGGAGGCATTAAAAAAACCCATTTCTTTGTACCTCATATCCTTCAAATTTCCATGGATTCAATTTAAATACTCAGGACATCCTACCTAGCTCTAGCATCAATATCTCTAGGCATGAGTTCCCCAAGATAAGTTCATAAAATAAGCTGTGAGTTCTACTATAAACAACACTAATCACTATATACAGACTTTACTTAGCTCTGTTCACTATTTCATACTCCTTACTTGACCTTAAAAAAAAGAACTTTGGCTGTAATACAGTTTATTTTTAATTACAGCACTGACAAAGGTGTTTTGTCAGTTCAACAGAGGGGAGTCAACACCAGGCTTTCAAGTTCCACATTTCATAATGTTTGTTTTTTGATAAACTTCACTGAAATCTGGAATATATGACAAAATCATATATATCTAGTGCTCCATAATGCAGATTAGCAACACCATTTTGTTATTTGCAAATACAAGGAGGGAATTTCCAAACTACTTAGTGAAAAGGGGTTGGAACCTTCCAACCCAAACCATTCCATGATTCTATGAATTGACTGAAATATGAGCAAACTGCAATTCATATTTTAAAATTCATGAAAAAAAAAGCAAGCCACAGTGGTCTGAAAACATTCCATGTTCATTCTCAAAATAAATTCTTTATACTTGCTATTGTAACTATTTCCATGATCTTCAGTTCAGCCCATTTTTTTCCATAATTCATTATTTTATCAAAAGCAGAATGAAGAGAATTCAGCACAAAGTACCCTAAAATTAAACCTGTTTTCTCTGTTTCCATACAAAACCTCCCATTCCAATCTTACAGAAGTATTAAGCAGCAGTCACATCTCCTTGCTGACATCAGTCTGAGTATGAAAAAGGATGAAAACTGTGCTTCATACAATCCAATCTATTCCCTGTTCTGAAAGGAGGAGAAAATCCACAGATGTACATTTTTACCTTTGGCTGAAAGGATCTTGTTATAATGAAACATCAGGTGGTCCCTGATCAGGTACTGGCTAGTCAGACTTCGGGAAGAGTCAATGCAGAAAGCTGTTAGGGTTAAAATATATTTAAACATTAGAAAGGCAGGCATAAGAATGCTAAAATTTGGTAGATTTAAAATTTTGAATATGTTTAATGGTAGTGAGATGACAGTATTTGTACCAGTATTTGACCCAGAGCATCTCCCTGTAAAGCAGGTCTTAAGAAAAATTATATAATCAGCAGAACTAGCTCCAAAACCCTATTTCTGAAAATAATGTAGAAAAGGAGTGTACAACATTTTTGGAGGCATTCAAAAAACATTCAAAGCCATTTAAATGATTCTGTGCTTAACTTTTTTTTTGCCTAGTGGCAGTCATTTTTCTCTAGCAGCTACGACCCATGAAATCATCCCATCTCCTTTGGGTTTTTTTTTTCCCCACTATCTCACTAGCTGCTAGAAGCTGGACCATGAGAAGATATGAATGGAAACCTCCTTTTTCTCCATTCTCTTCTGAAAAAAAAGCATCTGAAGTGACAGCATAGCACAAAAACACACACTAGCCCATGTGTGAAGAATAAAGTAAGAATAAACCTAATTTCTACGGCTCTTTAAAGCAGTAACATTTTTATTCCAGCTAATAATGTGTGTAGATATCCTGTGAATTGTCTCTAGCCAGCAGTACAGGGCAAAACTCACTTCTCAAAGTAATGAATACACTTGCTTCCCAAAACTACTTTCAGTAATGAATGCTAAATGTAAGTACTATTAAACTTCACCAGTTGAGCTCAATGCTCAATCAGAAAAGCATTTTAATAATAAAATAAATGAACTGACACAAAGCAAACCATGCCAGCTATCTGATGAAAGCTCATGTGTTACTTACCATTACTCTTTGTACTCAAGTGTCCTTTAAATGGACTTGCTGGACCACATCTGGGAATGCCAACAGCTGTGTACTCACTCACTTTATTAAAGCATGAAACAAAACAAAGCAAGTGTTAAAAAAAAGAGAAAATTCATATTCTGACAGACAAGATAAAGCAGATCTTTCCCCAAGGAACTCACAAATGACAGTTGAGGATCTTCTTAAGTAGAAAAATAAGTTTTTAAATGCTACACAGAGGTACAACAGTGTAGTTGAGTAACTTTTAAACATCAAGACATGACAGTAGTACTTTCACTGGTTCAGGAAACTAAACAGCAGAAGAAACCATTAAATCATTTCACTCTGAACTTTACAGTGGCCATTAAAGTGAAGGCTAAATCTCTCACTTGTTATAAAGTTTTAGTGTTGGAATTTTATCAGTAGATCACATAAGTAACGTGAAAAATACTGTGCATGCAGATCATGATCGTGGTTATTATAATAGTAAAAGGCAAATTCAATAGATAGAAGGAATTATGTTTGAGTGAAAAATCTGCACCTTTTTTAGAGCAAATTTTAGCAGGCAATACCTTATTTTTTTACAAATACTACAGTGTACAATGCAAAATAAACTAGATTTCTTTAACACAGTAAATATACCACACTTACTTCACATCAATTATCAAGCCATGCAGCCAATTTAAGAAATTTATTATTACTATCAAGGTCCATAAGGTCTTCTCACTCCCATCCTACTTCTCATCTGTCAATTCAAGAGTTTGCAGCCTTCTATGTTAACTATTCCCTTGCAATGGGAGACACTGGGGCAATAACTGGACTGTTCTACTAGACTGGACTGGTCTAACTGGACTGGTCACCTATAGCTTTCCACCCTTCATCACTCAGAGAAGCAAGCTGGACCTACCCAAGATGAGTGGAAACAAGATAGATGCATGTCTGTTAAGCTAGACAGGACAGAAGATTGGGAATGTCCACTTGCTTTGCATCGCCAGCAGATGGCACACAGACAAACTGGATCGGGAAACCTACTGCCTATGAGTTTTACACCTTAATCGGTAGCAGATTTCGGGGAGGAAAAAAAAAAAGAAGGAGAAAAAAGAAGGAAAAAAAGAAGGAAAAAAAAGAAGGAAAAAAAGAAGGAAAAAAAAAGTAGGAAAAAAAAAGAAGGAAAAAAAAGAAGGACAAAAAAGAAGGGAAAAAAAGAAGGAAAAAAAAGTAGGAAAAAAAGAAGGAAAAAAAGAAGGAAAAAAAAGAAGGAAAAAAGGAAGGAAAAAAGGAAGGAGGAAAAGAAGGAGGAAAAAAAAAGAGGGGAAAAAGGAGGAAAAAAAGGAGGA
>VZTY01015807.1:0-75925 GCA_013400935.1 Turnix velox
CCAACTCCTTCAGCCTGTACATTATCATTGCAATAAAACAAAATTTATGACTACCTAATTAAATTGTGAAATATAATCCCAATCAAAAAAGGTTTTATATTGAACAAGAACCGGACACGCAATGCTTTCTGATAACTAACACAGGGAATATCTCCTTATAATGATTTCAAAAGGTAGAAACTATCACCTAATAATTTTACATCCACAAAACTAGACAAGTTAAGCTGTGTTTGAAGCTTTTGTTACCAGAAAATAAAGTTTGAAATTTATAATTAATTCACTTAAAACAAAACCTACAATATTTTAAAACTTCCCTTTTTCCCAACAGGTCATTCGAAGGCAGTAGTTTCAGTAGGTCAACCCACTAAAATGAAATCATTCCGAAGTAATTTCTCAGTTTTGTAGAGTTTATGTAGCCTCTCTGCTTTATATTACGCTATGTATTTTCACCAGCTAGGAGTTAAAACAAAATAGAATGCTATCTCATACTCAAAATAACTAGAACAGATTTTCACAGAACACAACCTTCTGTGAACGCCTGTGAAATTTAAAATTTTTATTTGATAAAAATATCCATTTTATAAAGTTGCTATGCTATAAAATATAAATATATTTAATGTGGAGAGAAAGGAGCTTAGAGGTGTAGGTCCAGCAAGGTTCTTAGGTTTCTTGAGTATAGTCTTTATTCCAATGCTTTACAGCCAGAACAAAATCTCAGCTGTAAAGGGAGATATTTAAACTGTACGAATCTATGAGGAAAATCAGGTATGTTAGAAAAGTGAAGAAGAAGTACATGTTGTAAAAAGTTAACAAGAGATGTCAGGTTTCAAACTTAGTATGCACTCAGGATACAAAGCCTCACATTTTCTCCTGGCATAATCTATCTCATAGTATTTTTTAGATTGAATAGGGATAAGGTGAAAAGGAGCTACCTGACTCAGATGATATCAGTTCTGAGAAACACATTCAGAAAATAAAGTACAATCACATACAATCCAAAGTACAATCCAAAACAGCAGAGCTTAGTAAATTGCTTGATCAGTTTTGGACTTAATCAAGCCTGTCTTAAGCTAATCAAACAGTCCATATCTATCTTGAAGGCACTTGGTCCCAGTATACGACAGTTTAATCACTGATCATTCTCTGAGTCTTTATATTTATTTAAAACCTTATTTACAGCAGTTGGAAAAAACTGAATAATTATTTTGGGGTTTTTTCAATGTTATCTGTTTAATTTTCTGTATTACTTTTACAAATAAATGCAGATTTCCAAACTTAGGGTTAGTGCAATATTTATTTCACTTTCTGAACCTAGAGATCAGAATAGTGCAATAAAACAAAAATACAGTTAAATTATATCTTTTTTTTTAGCATGATGACTATTGTAGAGTGAAACCGTTGCTTGTGCTTGAATCAGGGAGACACTGCAGCCTAGTTGTGGGCCCAGTCAGTGAGATACACCATATCTTTAAGTCACCTCTACACAGACTTTTTTTCTCAACCAAAACCAGGTGAAAAAGATGGCACATATTCAGCTCTACCCCAAGATTTCACTGTGCACAGGATTTCAACACAAAATTTAGGAAGTAATGAATGCAGTAGTAGATGGCCAGAATATAAAAATTTCATAAGAAATTGCATAAGAGTGAACTTCACAAGATTAAGTATATTGAGACATACTATAAAGGTGACTGATCCATTCATATTTAACTTGTTTATTTTTTCACTGAATTTCAGTGGCTTTTGTTGGAGTTGCTATTTATGAAATAAAATATATATGAAATGTGTGCCTTTCACTGACTCATGAGCTTCAAAGGAAAGACAATCAATCTGCAATGCCACCATCATCTCTTCATCAGAGGGTTTAACTTAAAATAATGATATACATTAAATTAAGGGTTTTTCAAAGCACATTAAATACAGTTTCCTCTGTGCTGAAGCTATAATTATATGTACTCTTTGAGACAACATTAATATAGTGGACTAAAGTCAATCCCACATTCATCCCCACAGTATGACTGTACTGTGCTAATATTATGCTGTACAGAGTACATCATCAGTAAATACCAATATTAACAAATTTTAACAATGTCTGTAGCTTTCAAGCACAAAATTACAGAAAAACACAAACCTCCAAATATGAGGTTTGCATCAACAGCACTGAAATGACCCAGAAAACCCCAGCTGAAAAGTACTAATGAATCTTTTAATTTAGATGCCTTGCTGCTTGAGTAACCCAAGAGAAACTCTCTGTATGAAAACTGTTCTAGAAAAGCAGTATTGGAATTGCTATTCATCATAGGCAAAATAATTGAGTTGTTTCAGTCACTGATGCTAAGGGCCGTTTTCTCCACTTTTAACATCTGTGCTTGATTGAGGCATCAAGCTTGCTCTTTATCAAATACATAATATTCAACACTCACTGTGGTTGGGCTTAGAACTAGCACTAATTAAAAAAAATTACATAATCAAGTTGCCAGAAATGCTTAACATTACAAGATTTCACACATGGGCACTTTTGAAGACAGTTCAGTTCTTTTATACAAATGTGCTCAGCTTCTATGGAGATTAGAACATTTAAATACAGAATATGGATGTCCTCTGAAAAAGAGCTGACAGTAACAAACCAAATTGAATTATTAATATCTGAATACCCTCTAAATTGAAGATTGTGGATGAGTTTGGGGACTTTTTTCCCATCAAAACGTTATTTTACATTTATTATGTTATTTGGTCAATGTAACCAAAAGCATTACAGTAGCAACAGCTGGTTTCATGCTGCATAGTAACTCAGCTCCTTGAGAGAAGTTTTTAGCTCTACTGCACTAATGGTACATGCAGGCAATTCTTCTTGATCCTTAATGAGTATGAAGAGAATTCCCACATGGTCATAAACCAGAGCGTGCTGAGTTTTCATCCCTGTCCCTACCCCAGGATAATACAAAATAGCTTGAAAAATCCACAGTTTTTATAGATTTTTTAAGTACTCCCCTCTGTATATTTTCTGCTCTCTAACGGGTCCCCCAATTTAGCCTCTCTTGGAAATTCACTGATTGGAGTCTCAGTCCTTTCACTTCCTTCTTAGAGAAACTCACCGCCACATTTGTAATTGTCAAGAGTCTCTGACAGGAATGCAACTTCCTTGCAGCTTTCTATTATCTATTAGATGCCTTTGTTGATACTAGGAGAGTGGTGGAATATAAACCAACCTGCTGTGTCCATATTTGTTAAACTTCATTCAAAAAAGAGAATGTTACTGGTAATAATTGATAACCTGAAAATAAAAATTTAATTTAACTACATTTTACAGCTTCTACTTAAAAATGTAAAATACTGAGATAATCTAGATGTTTGAAGAGAAAGATTTTGTCAGTTGAGAAAATGATACAACAGAAATCTTTCTGAAAACAGTTGAAGTACTATTAAACTTCACCTTTTATACATTAAAAATGAAACTAAAAATACAAGGAAAAGCTTGAAATATAATAATAAAAAGTACTGTGTTAAGAATTGTAGGCATAAAGGTAATACTGTACACTTCTCTTTAAAAGCAAAAAAACTGATTAAGGATTCCCTTGACTTAATGGGACATAAACATTGTTTTAACATTGCCTGAGTTTCACCTTCTACTCTGGGAGGAGTTTTCGAGGCACATAGACACAAAGCTATTTTTTTCACAAGGATATATGCATAAAGAATAGGACTTAAAGCACAGAAAAGGGTACAAATATTTAAAAAATTCGAAGAGTTTACCAATATTTATGACTGTATTTACTGGGCTTTTGGGACACTACAGGGCTATCTGCTGATTTGAAAGAACATCCTTTACTTCAGTAGGGGTAGAAGTCATCCACTCTATGTACCAATGCTGTAAGATTTTTCACAATAGGCAGTTTATTTGAAGCTGCAACCAAAGTGTTTCTGCTTTGAGTAGTGACCATCAACAAGATGGTATATAAATTCAGTTCACAGTACCAACAAGTGGAGGAAAGGACTTTTGTTTCCTCTGCAGGAAGTGCTGCAACATGAAAGTAATATAAATCTTTTTAACAAAGAGTTCCTTGTTTTTTCTGAGAAGTGAAGCAAAAATGAAAAACTGCTGTTGATTCTTCTTCAAAAACAGAATAATTTTTGTACCTTCAATAAGAACATCTTTGTTCTTAGTAACTGGTTGTTACTATTTTATCTAATGTACTTGGCTCTACCTATCCCCTGAACAAATTTCTTATTTGTACTGTCATTTGCTCCTGAAAGAGTTTGTTGTCTTTTTGCATCATGAGAAAAACTTATCACTACAAATTTTTATTTCTTTTAGAGGCTGCTGGAAACTGCATTATTTTGCTTGGAAAGGAGCTCCACAGAGATTTGCAAGGCAGTTTATGAAGTTTTCACTGCCTTACACTCTTCCAGGATTCACCTGTTGAAACATATCTCAGATTACAAGTGTTTCATAAAATTATATAGTGCAGGTGATAGACTGATGTAGAACTGAATTTTAAACATTAATATTTCACTTAATATTTAAGTCTTACAGTAATGATGATAGGTGAGACTTTTTATGATTAAACAGTCTTGACAATACATGTGTCTATTCATAAAGTCAGTCTCAGCAGGTTACTTGTCCTCAGTAGGTTACAACATGCTCAATTTATGCTATGAGGAAGAAAATTATTTAAAAATAATATTCATTGAACTTCATTAACTATAACACCAAATGATCTTTGGAAAACAGAAATAAATAAATACATAATTGAATTGCATCACCATGTTTTGTAAATTGTTTTGAATTTTTGTAAAATAAATTAAAAAGCCACTGTATTCCTTTTA
This sequence comes from Turnix velox, assembly GCA_013400935.1. Taxonomy (NCBI): domain Eukaryota; kingdom Metazoa; phylum Chordata; class Aves; order Charadriiformes; family Turnicidae; genus Turnix; species Turnix velox. The sequence goes on from VZTY01015807.1 coordinate 4,828, forward strand.
TCAATGAGGATATAAGCAGTAAAACTATCAGCAGAAATACACTAGAAGACCTTTAAGGAGCTAAAGGTGCATCAAATGCTCAGGCAGAGAAAGTAGACTCGTTCACTGAACTGTAAATACTATAACTTTAAAAATAGGCAAATGAGAAGCTTATAAAATCATAAAATCGTGAATCCATGTATTTTACAAGAATCCCACTGATGTTCAGGCACCTGAGAAAACTTCAGCAAAACAATTTCCAGGTCAATACAAAGATTTCTGTTTCAAATGGCTACATACTGGGCACTCCAGACATGTATCCTTCAAATCCCAATGTCCTCCCCATAATTATTGCTACATTTCCGATTTAAGTGACCAAAAGGAACATGAAAATTCTTCCCTTTGGAAGAACAAACAATCTGAAAACCTTTAGTACTAAGCACACATAGAAAGCTAATCAACTTAAAACTGAAAGTACGGCAAGTAGGCATAAGAGACTTTTGAGTATCACTGCTTTTCTGCTTACTAGACTTTACACCACTCTGGCTATGTATCCTCACAGAAAAGCAAACAGGGAATGTGAAAATGACAATGCTCTAATTTTTCTAAATATATTTCAAATCAAGTTAATTAAAATGAAAACTGAGATTATTACTGCTTGAAGAGAAATTAGTTAACTAAGTAAATTTATTAGTCTTGCATTCAGAACATTTATTTAGTCTCTGGGAAAATTCTTGGAACCTTAGAGCAAAATTTGAGCAGAGATTAACAAAACACAAATGTTTGTGCAAAAAAAAGAAATAAACAATATTCCTTTGGGACAGAATAAGCTTTACTGCAGAATATCTGCAAAATTATATGGTTCCAGTGTGAACAAGGACAACTTCTCCTTAAAAATGCATGCTTTATAGATATTCTAGTAGACCTACAGTGAACTACAGCCAATAAATAGGCTACCAATATGGCTTGTCCTTCTTATACTAAAAAGGGTGTATGTTTTTATGCTACAATTAAAAAGGCATGCTTAATAAAATTTACATGCTTGTTAATAAAAAAATCATTATCATGTTTTCCCAGCAAGCACAAGACCTATAGCAATGGAAGAGAAATGTGACCAGGTTGAAAATTAAGCAGAGCCCAAGAAGCTCTGAAATACGTGGAAATACAGGAATGTCTATGTAGATTACACAGACATGCATTTGAGCTCAGACTGGTAACAGTTTTTATGACAAGGACTGAGCAGATAATTAGGTAGCTCACTATATCTTTCCATTTATCAAAACTTGGTTGCACCCCAATTTGCAATATCAAGCATAGACTCTCAAATGTAGAAGACCTCCAGCACCAGGCCAAATTGCAGTAAAACTCCTCCTTTTCCTGAAAGCTACATGTATGCTGATGGGCAGCTGGGTGATAGGAGCAGATTTTGTTGTAGCAGTTGACTACATTCTTAGAGCTGCTGCAGAGACCAGTCAGCACATTTTGCTCCCCCTTTGCTGAGTAAGGTACACAAACTGCCCCACATGTGCACTTCAACTAGACTGACTAAAGAGAACCAGAAACTGCCTAACAGATACTGTGGGTTAAAAAACCTCAGCAGAGCATTACAGTAACAGAGTACACACTCAGCTGGTACCCAGCAACATTCTGCGATGGTTTAAGGGTGGCATAGCTGCACCCTAAATACATTCTCTGCTGTAATCAGCAAAAATTAAACAAATTCTGTTCATTGTTTTCAGCTCTTAACACTATGATCTTCACTCTTGTAAGAGTTGTAACAATACTCTTTCATTACAATTATTAACTCAAATACCAATTAAAAACACAATTTCAATTCCTCTTAGTAAAACAGATGATCTGGTAGGAGATTTTCCATCTTGCCTTAACTGACCAGGCTTCATACTTTTGGCATACTTTAAAATTACAAAGTTTTAAGGAAGATACTAAACTCAAATGTCTGTCAAAGAAAAATGAAATTAACTGTTCTTCACATTCAACAAACAAACACACTTCAATTTTTATTGTTTTATAAAAGCAACAAGGAAATTCAGACACTGAATTTTTTTCCCCTCTCTTTGTAATTGTTTTTGTTAAATATGCATGGCCCTTAACAATTATACTGCCTCTTGGAAAAACACACACTTAGGTTTCATTTATTTTTCACCTGGAAAACACTATAAAATTCACAACAGCAAATTATAAATAAGATTTTTACCAAATGTAGAAGAGTTAATTTACCTGAAACAACACCAATTCCATCATCGCAGTCATAATCAGAGACTTCACTGTCACTGATTCTTTTGGACCCTGCCAAAAAAAAAAAATCATTTATCTTCCTATAAGTTGAAATTATCTATCAATAATACATAAATAAATGCAAACATTTCATACTAGACAATGAACCATTAATGTAGGCACACAAGGAAAACTATTAATGTTATAGTCATGTGAATGTATTAGTGCACCAATTATTTTTATCAATATTTTCAAAATAATACACAATGAAATGTTTAAATACAGCTCTGCAACACTGCCTTTATAAAATACGCTAATCAGTCTGTATTAAGTCCGTAAAGAATCTGACATCACACTCTCATCTCACAAGTTTTCAAGTAGAAGACAATATCCCTCCACAAAGTCTTTGAACATCAGAAGGCAGAGAAGTTAATGACAGCCCTGTTTTTAAACAGATGCATTACTTTCTGTAAGAGACTAGTAATTAGTATAAGGAAAAGTGGCAGTTTCACAAGCATAGTGTGTTCTGAAAAACAAAATCTCTCTGAGGTACTTCAGAGAAAACAAGCTGTTAAATGCTACCTTAAGAGTACACCTGCCAATATAGCTAGAGCTTAGTTGGCAAAAGCAGATTCCACATCCATAAATAGAGCCAAAATGTAGGTCATGTAGAACAAAAATCTATGCCAGTTTGCTTCTAGCTTAATTTTAATTGTCTTCTGTAGCATTTTTTAAACAGAATTTGATTGCTGACATTAGGATTAAGCCTCAGAATGTGAATAATTACAATTCATTTGCTTGGTTTAGATCGGAAAATTTCTGTTTTCTGCATGAGTCTGCTACTGTTCTAATACTCTGCCCGTCTAAAATTAGGTAACTAGTAGGTAGGAGATTTTATCTAATTGTCACCAAGCCTTCAATCATATGTGAAGTTATTTTCTGTCTACCACAAGATGATTTATTCTGGAAAACATACACAAAAAAAACCCCAATAAATATGCAAGTAGAGTTAAAAAAAGAGACCAGAAAAAAAGCCGGATTCCTACCATTCCCTTCCAAGACAAAGCTAGAAGAATTATTTAAGAAATAAAAATAATTTGAAAGAAATTTCTAAAATCTCTTTAATCACAAAAAAAGCTGTCAAACTGTATAACAGGAGACAGTGGAAGGGGAGCATACTTGCAAGAGCTGTATGGAAAAAAGGGTTCTACTGCACACTTCTAGCTTTCAGCAGGTCCTGGCAACTGGGACTTCTTCTGAACCATCCTGTCATTAGCCATTAATCAACCCATTATCCAAAAATTCTTTTGAGTCAGACTGTTCCCTTATTCTCTGTAATATGCTACATCAGGAAGTATTGCAGTTAAATTTTTCCTTGTGTAAAATAAACTTCCCCATTTTATTTCTTATACTATTTCAGAAAATGCCCTCCAAGCTTTTGTATTCTGAGAATCATGAATTAGCATTCTGTATTCTCCCACAGTAATCTCTTTTTGAGCTGAAATATCACTGTTAAATGCCTTTGCATGTGCAAACCATTCCATATTTCTGATCATTCCTGCTGCATTTATTTGCATATTTTCTAGTTCTGTGCCTTTTATGAGAATTCAGCAGTGACTGTAGCAATCAAGATGTGGGTGTATGAATTTATAAAGTAGACTGCAGACTATTTCTTTGGGGATAAAAATTGTTCTGTTAAAATTATTCAACTAACTACAGGATGTTATAAGCATGATATGATTAGAAAACACAATCTAGTCTGGCATTAAATTTTGCACTTCTAGCAGAAGGTGTTAATTATAGTTATTTAGTTGCATTAAAGGTTGGGGTTTTATCCTCAGAAATAGGAAATCAAAATTAGTACAAGGAAAGCCATGCTTTGGTTTCCTACACACTGCAATTCTTACACAGTAGAATCATTAGTTTATTTAATATACAAATACAGAAATAGCAATGCTACACTGGAAAAGGGGAAATGTGATGTTTATTTCAAGAAATAACAAGTAAACTATTTCTCTAAACCAAGATATATCAAGGAAGCCATGACAATTATTACTTGAGGAAACCTAGAAGATAAGAGAAGGAATGAAGAATAAGTGTTCAGCCTACCAATGGATTTTCTGAGAATCAGGATTTCTAAAAGCAATTAAGCTTGCTAAGGATAACATTCATTGTGGTTTTTTTCTTAATTATAGTAACACAGAGGCCTAGTGAAAATCTCTCCTCTCTCTTGCATCCCAAAGACCATGCATTCCACCTATGATGGCATTCCTGCTGCCATTTTCAGGAGAGCCACTGGTGTGGTGATTGATAGACATGCCAGTTAGTGAGGACTAGTTTCCACTCTCCTTGCCCACAGATTCAAAACCAGGCCACTAAACAAAAAGGAAAAAAATTTCAACCAAAGACCAAGCAAGAGGGCTCTATTAGTTTGACTGAGATTTGGCTGGGATGCAAATGGCAGAAGGTCCCAAAGGGAGCACACAGCAGTGGGATTCTGGCCTCTGGTGACCCTAGTACTGATAGTGTGGCTCTTGTGCAAAGATGCCAATAACATTCCCCAGGCTCTCTCAGAGTCAAAGGACTGTGGAACAGGAAACTTGGAGCAATTATCAGTTTGCTGATGCTCACCACATGGATACTTGCAAAGGTTTGTATCATGAAAGATGTCAGAAGGTTGAAACAAGTATCATTTGAGTGACTGTCATTTACTCATCATCTAATTCATCCTTATGAATGAATCTAATTTATTACAACTAAGGTTGTGTTTTGCTTATGTTTATATTTACAGCTAGGTACATCTGCTCTAACAGATTTATCTAGAATACAGAAGATAGCATTCTAGAAAAGACTTGCATGTTTGAGGGTGAAAATAGCCAGCTGTTGTCACAGTGGGTTTTAGACTTCCCAGTTGCATAGCTAAAATCATACTATGTAGTAGTAATGGGATACATTACTACTACTGCTTCAGCAGACCACAAATATTAGAGTCTTTCTTCTCCTTGTCCCTTCAAATCTTATCCTTTTTTTTCCAGAATCTCCTAATACATAAATTTCAAATCATTTCCCATGATTTAGAGATCCTTGTCACTTTAAAGGTCCAGACCTCTGTTGCAGGGAAGAGAGGAGCATGGGGAAAGTATACTGTCTGCGATTGAGACCCTCCCAAAGAGTCAGATTTCAGGGCTTTCTCCAATTGCCTTTGCTCCTACAAAGAGGATATTCTCCTGTAATAGCTGACAGCTCTGGAATATAAAAACTTTTTGAGGTATTAAACTCATCCATGTCAGCTCATCTATTCTAAATCCTCAAACGGGGCATCCTAAGCCAAATCTAACTCCTAACAGACTTAAAAACCCTGGAAAACAATAATGTCTAAGAAATATTTTACAATTATTTGTAAATGTAAATTATAGTGTTGGTTAAGAAATTTAAATCAGAATTATCTACTTGATTTTGTCTTTTTGAATCAATTTTTCAAAAAAGATAGTGGAAGGAAGGCATGTCACTTTAAAAGGTACTCCTGCAATATGTAACTTCTACAGAGAAATCAGATTATACTTATTTAAACTGCCTTCCACTAATTTCAGAAATGGAACAGACAAAAAGTGCACAAATCAAAATTCTTTACTTAACTGATCATTCAAAATACCAATATAACTGCTGTCACCTTAGTTTAGTATTTCCTACTATATTTGCAAGAGTAATTTCATCTCTCCTACACCCACCAATTTACCCCAGTTTCTTTTCAACCTTTTGATAATGTAAATTTGAAGATTCAGACTTCAGTCTCACCTCTGCCATGTCTTTTCAAAACACAGCTTCATTACCTGGAGTTATTTGAATCACTGATCACAAACCAGAAAAAGAACTATTCATAGTTTATCTGGAAAATGTGACAATGAAGCCTTTTGCCAAATATTCCAAAGGAACATTGATAGTGAAACTGTTCTTTAGTATTTTAATTATTAGCTTAAAGTGTTTGACAGATACATGATAAAATATGGTACTTATTTCTAGAGCAGAAAGATTAAGTCAATTCTAACATAAATACAGAATTCAGTAAACAGTTCACGCATGTAACTTCCAGGACACTGGGTGCATCATATAAATGCACCAAGGCATTTGCATACAATCAACTTTGCATACAATTAACTTTTTCTTTTATGGAGTTTAAACATGAAGAAAGGCATTAATTAAGTCGCACTACAATAACATTGAAATATAGCTTATTAATGAAAAATTTATAGGGGTATTATTACCACCTTTTCTGGTAACTACAAAGCAACAGATGGTAGATATGGACTCCTGAATGCCTAACACCAGGATTAATGGATATTACTGTCACAGACTGAAAGCAAAACAGACTCATGCTGTATGCCACACCAAGAAATGCCTTAATTCAGCACAAACCAAATCCCAGAGAAATCAAAAGACATACCCTCATTCATTTTAGGAGGCTTGTATTTAATAACCTTCAACTATCAATAAAGCTGTTTTCCAGGGAGAGCTTACCTTGGTGACAATGGAAACTCTCTCCATCAGAATTTCATGACCCTCAGTATCCTTCCCTCCTACACCCACCAATTTACCCCTTCCCTGCAACTGCTGCTCAAGCTACCATAGCACCACAACTCTGAAAGGGATTGGCCACATTAGAACTGGAAGTTTATGGCACTTGCACTGTTCATTCCAGGGAGGTAAAAACCACCACCACCTAAAAAAGCATTAGACTCACTATTTTCACATGCAATTTAATAAGTCATTTCTGTTTAATTTTATTTTATTCTGCTATTTTTCCTACTACATTTTTACTTTATATTAGGCAGAAAAAGAATTTTAAGCTAGGTGGTTTCTTAGTGCAAAACCCATTCCACTTTTCATTTTCATGGCTATTAATAATGTGAAGAATGAAGTGAGGTGTTTAACTCCATTGTATGAATCAAATACTTATTATTTCGGTAACTTTTCATAGGCTACAATGTTTGTAGCCATGGAAAACTTTAACAATTTCTGAATAAAAATAACAAGGAAATCATTAAAGAAATTTTTAGAGAATCATCTTTGGATACTCCATGTCTGTCAGCATTTGAGAGGCATTTGGAGAACGTGTCTATTAACATTTATTAATAACATTTTTCAGCTCTGAAGAGGTCAGGCAGTTAGACTGGAACTCTCCCAAATGTATGAAACAATATGTAATCAGAAATATTTTCTTGCAAGGCAACCTAACACTGGAGCACTCTGAAAGATCTTCTGACTACATGACAACTGAAGCTGGCAGAGATCTGCGCTCCATCCTTGCAGGGGCAAAAGAAATGCATGATTCTGTGCTTTACATACACTCCACAACTCTTAAAGGGGAGAAAAAATGCACCTTCTGTGCCTTTCCCCCATGGCTGACATAAAGGGTCAAGAGGAGACAAACAACAGGTGAGGTTCAAAACTCTAAAAAGCCTGTATGACCAACTAATGTAGTTATTAGAAATGCCTTGGACAGGGGAGAGAATGAGAAATAAAATTAAGGTGATTCAGCTTAAATACAGAAGGAAATGCCAGTTTTATGACTTGGGAATTTTCTGCTTTTCTTGTTGAAAAGGAAATAGGAAAAAAAAAATAGATGAAGCTTCTCAGCTGGGAATCCTGCCTCTTACAGGAAGGAGCTTTCATAGGGTTTTGCAGGCTCCTTGGGGTACCTAAAGGGTAGTGAAACATGCTTATGAGCTCCTTCTCCGAAGATCACAGAATGTCTTCAGAACCTCTTCAAGTAACTTGACAGTAACTATTCTGCATTCAAAGCTGACATATAAAGCAGCCTTGAAATCAGTCTCACAATGGTCTTAAGAATTTAGCCTCTTACATTCATCCGGTCTCTGTTTGAGGGCCTTAGTATGAGCTGATTTCTCATTCAGTCCCATAGCCTATATTTCAGTCTGTCTCATTGTCCTCCTGCTCATAATAGTGTTTTTTTCAGGTTTTTGGACAATTAGATCTACACTGATAAAAGGGCATAAATACCAAATTAAATTCAATTCTGACAGATCTTTGAAAACAGTTGCTGTGTAGAAGACAACTACAAATCAGAAGCCTTTAATGAAAATAAAACATTATCAAGCTAAACTCTTTGGCTAATCCACACATGCTCTAATATACAGCAAGCATGGTCTCTTCCCATTTGAAGATGCTGTAAAATATGAGAAAACTGTCATTATTTTGGGAGAGAATGGGATAGAAAAAACATGGGAGAAGTAAACTGGATGAAATCAAACCTGCGTTTCATTAGTACCGTTCTCAAGAAACATCCTGTGGGGCTTTTGTTTCTCTCCATCATGGTACTGGATCTATGTTTCTTTTTTCAACATAACTAATATAAACTATATAAACTAACATAAAATATATTTAGATGGACCAGTTCTCAATGAGATTCCCATAACTAAAGCTTTAGGAACTGCAAAAAGTCTCATGTGAAATGTGCTACAAAATTCAAGAGTGTAAAACCTGTACATTATGAAATTATTTATATTGCATTAAGTCAAACTTTTCAGATGTGGCCACAGGATTTGCAACTGGTGATTTAAATCTATAAAAATATGTATCAGTATAAATACTGATTTTGCCAGTATTTCACTTACCCCACGTCTGTACTCTCAAAGAGCTGTAATACAACAGTGTTCCTTATAATATAGCTTAAGCAGAACAGCATTTTCCTAGTATAGGTAATACAGCTCACTACAGTTTACCTACAAAAGCTCTACCTAAATTAAAGGCAGGCAAAGCAAGTACTGTGTTACAGTGCTGCTCTAATACCAATACTGAGATGTTGAGAAGAGAGAAAGATGGCCAACAAAAGGCTGAAAAGCAGACAAGAAAAGCCAAAGAACAATTAAGCAATTTAGCATCTGCACAGTAGATAGCAAAAGCACATCAATAAAATATAAAATTAAATTTTGCTTGTATATGGACGCAATAAGCATTTCTGGCATGCTGAAAATTTACCTGAATTATATGAATATAAGCCTTGATCTGGAAAACAAATATTGAAATGAAGTAGTGTCAGATAAAAAAATACATGAATCAATACATGTAACAGGGATGGTCAGAACCTTAAACTCCATTATAATTGCTGCTGGAGACTAAAGAATTTTATATTTTAGGCCACATTCTTTCAAAACAAAAATCTCAAGCAGCTAGGAGAAATTAAACCACAAAAATGCCAATAACTTCTGGATCAACATTTATCCTAGTAGTCAGAGAAGATGATTGGAGCTGCTACAGTAATTTTCAAATCTGAAATGCAACTGCACATTTACTATAATTGTTTAACTTTCTAAGGATAAAATGTACATTCAGCTAGGCATACAATATAAGCAGCTACCCATAAAGTTACTGCATAGTGCTATTGGCACTCAGCACAAAGATTAGCTGAGCTTTCTTGTGATGTAGCCATGAACCCTACTTTAAATTTAACAGATTCAGAAGTGACATTCCAGTCAATCATCTGCCTGCAGTAGAATCTTGCTCTAGTAAATATCTAAACACATTAATAAATTATGTACATATCATTGATGCCAGTAAATGTGAGGTGAGCAGTTCACAGACATCTTTAACATTAAAGAGTGACAGTCCGTGAGTCAGATGAGAAGATATGACAATGTTAAAGGAAAAATGAAAACTTAGATTCCTTACCAATCAGTACAGTTAATACTTTACTGGATGACTAAGTACTTTCTGATAAGTCACACTTTGTCTGTCAGCCATGTATTATTTTAAATACATAGACCACATCACTAAATAATCCACTACTAACAATTTCTCTCTCAATATACTTTCAGATTGGGTTACTTGATAATTAATTTTCATGGCTCAGCTCCAGAATTCCATTAGGCTGTTCAGCTCTTATTATCAATTACTTTTATTCAAAGTGATTAATATGATTTTTAAAGCATCATTTAGAAAATGAGATATGTGCTTTACTGCATAAACTTTCCTAATATTTTTATTCCTTGGTACTAATCTCTTCCAGTTACAAATTTCAGGAAAAAAATACTCTTCTTTGGCTTCAAAATTATGAAACACTGAGTATGGGGAAGTTTTGTAGTTAAGCAATATCAGAAAGTCCCCAAATGTTCAAGCGTAACATTCAAAAAACCAAATTTTAGAAATCAATCAACATTCTCTAGAATTTATTTATATAGTTAAAAATTATAGATTTTCTGATTTAACTTCTGAAAGATGTGTAATAGTGTAGAGCCTCTTGAAGAGATGTTTATTATGCTACTATGGGGACCCATATCTTTTAGAATCTTTTAAAAAGTCACTTGTCTCACTATTTATTCACTGCCCAGCAAGGGTCCTTGCTCTTACCCCCAAAGTCATTTCAACAAAGAAACATAATTCTATCAAGTAACCAGAAAAAAATAATACTATAAATAATCTAATTCCCTTATTTCCAAACAGAATTTTAAGTATTTTTGTAGTTTAATTACAAAATCATAGTTTAAAATTTTCTAAAAAACACAGAATTAAAATCTAAAGTTTCTTTTATTAAGAAAAATAAAAATATGTTATATAGTTCAAGGCCTTCGTACACACCCCTGTATCATGTTAAATACCTTTTAATTAAAGTATTTAAATAGACCATAGATGTACAATAAATATAATAAATTATAGGTGCATAATAAATATAATACTGGTATATATTTATATACTATGAATAAATTTTCAATGCATGCAAACAAAGAGAACATGATCAAGGTCTATGCTTCAGAAAAGAATGACGAAAAATTAAGGAAGAAGCGTGAAGGAGAAAATTAAGCATTTTTCTTGTTCTCTAAGAGAAACTTCTTGTAATACATTCATCATTCAAAGTCTTTGTCGATGATATTAAAATGCTCCATATTATAATTAGAAAAAGTAAATCACTGATGCATGTTTCCATTGAGTACAATTCACTTACCTACTAATGATCAGTATTACAGTTCTCTCAAGTAAGGTTCAGTGACATTGATTGAAAATTATTATTCCAATTTTACACATTCACAACAAACTAAAAGGAAAAGCACAGAGATAAAAAGTGCTGCTCTGATTGTGCAGTAAAATGAGAATCCACAGAATTCCAAAGTAACTTGGAACTCTTCCAGCTTTCACTGTAAGATCGAGACCTGAAATGCAGGGGTTCAGATATAACTGAAGATACATTGTAGTTCATTGTTATTAAAATTTGTTTTGGAACTACTAACTGTATCTCAGTGCTACCATCTATGGACTTGAAAATGTTGACATTAAAATAATGGAAGAACAAACATGAATTAACAACTATAACTTTCAACACATCTTTGATTTTATGGTATTGTTTAAGAAATTTCAAAAAAAACCATCAAAACTTAGAACCAAGTAATAACAAGTCCATCTAATTTTAAAAAAAAAAATTAGTAAGCAATGGGTTCTTTTATTTGTGAGTGCAGTCTATTGATTTGGTTTTAGTAGTAAAGTGTATCATTTTTTTGGATGTTGAAGTCTGGGAATTGCACCAGAAAATATAGTCTGACATGGGAAAATGGAAAAAAGCTGACAAAACAAGATGACAAACTTTTAATGCAATGCGAAACACACAAAAATGCATTATGGAATTTCTTATTCCTAACTTAAATAAGCACATAAAATTCTGAAAATGAATGTTCAATGTAATTTTATACATGCTGTATGCAGATCTTTTTATAGAACAATTATATTCAATTTTTGTCTCTACAGTTTAAGTACTCATTAGTGTAATTTCTCTGTATCTATATTTTTCATATGCTTTAAGAATCATGAAATTCAGTGAAGTAGTCATTGATAACTTTAATTCCAAAAGTAATAAAAGTTAAATTCCCTTCCATCTATATACAATTGTTTAGATCCTGATTGATTTTTTAGGGTTCACTTCTTGAAAAAATGTAATTTGAGACACCATTTTTTACTTCTATTAGACATTGTTTTAAGAATTTTATCACACTTGTCTTAATAAGGATGTTCAAAATATAAAACTTCACTTTTTGTTTCAAATATTTTTTTGTATTCTCATAGCAATTAAAAGCTCTCCTTCCATTGCACATACCTATGCTGTGACTAAAGACTAGTAAATGTTTGGCTTGACTGTTTTTACATTTACATTGTTTTGTAATTTTGCTGTTACCGACAATGTACACCCAAGCCCTGTGGTCTGCAGATCAATTTAGACAGCTTGATTTTAAACCTATAAAATCTAACCTAGGAAAACAGTATCAGTTGCTTTTAATTGCAAGTTCTTGGGAAATTCTTAAAATATATTAGGTGAAACAAAATCTGCTTCTAAAACGAATTTAAAACCAATATAAAACTAAAAATTATTTTTGTTCTTCAAAATACACCGTAAAGCAGTACTCCTTCTCAACTAAACAGTAACAGCACAAATGCACATCCTACATGGACTCTAAAATATTGAATAAGAGTGTTTTAGATCCAATTTGCTCTCTGGTATCTGTATCCTGGGCTACGTGGAGTGGAAATAGTGTTTTATTTGTAATCCCATGGTAAAAAACCTGCTTAATCTCTGTATCAGTTCTCAATGAACAGTCACAGTAACTTCCATACCATGGGTCTTAATTATGAGCATAACTTTCAAACCAAATACAATTTTTAATGTAATATATGGAAAGCATCATCCCAAATATGAGATGGAGCAGTAATACTATGGACAAAGCTACAACAGGAATTCCTAAATCCTATCAAAAACAACCTTCAATTTACTGCTTACAATTTAAAAACAACTTCAGTTTGCCTGCAATTCTGGCTAATGCTGTCTGGAATTCTTAATTTATGGCTGATTTCATGTCAATTGTTAGAGAAAGTGAAACCATTTTGAAAATTCACTTCAGAAGTTCAACATGACACATAAAACAGACCTATTCATTATCTCTCATGAGAAAAAGTTTACAAAATGCTCCTTTCATAGAAGTCATTTTATGAAAATCTAAAATACGATTAGCTGAAAGACCTAATAAGACATAACAAAAACATTGTCTGCTTTTAAGCAGATGTGTTCAAAACATACTGAAGGAAAAACCATGTAGTGATCCTTCAGCATTAAGAAGTTCTACGGATGAAATGTCTGCGCAAGAGAAGAGGGACAGCTGGCTTAGATCAGTTTTGTACCACAACATAATGCCCACTCAAAGATATGGAGAGATAAATATGTGTAGAAATGAAGCTACTGTCTTTGAAAACTGTTTGCTAAAAATGGCATATGGGGCTCTTCAGGAAGCTTGCACTTTGCTACAGGCTATCAGTAAATGTGAGAGTTCAATCTTCGGGGCTGACAGGCTGCTCTTAGTCAGGAAAGCCACAATTCAGTGATACTGAAAAAAGTAGCAAGTGACAAGTGTAGGTGGTTCTTTTAAATTATATTCTCTGAAGGGGGTTTAAGGATTGTCTGCAAATTTCTAAGTATTCATAGCTACTTGGCAATCACAAAGGTAAGAAAGATCAGATATGTAGATGTGTATTTATGCAAACAACAAATCATCTTGCAATTCAAAATCTCTCATTACTTCTCACACTAACAATTCTGAGGGCACACAATAAAGTACTTCATATGGTACACACTAATTCCATACTTAAAGGCCTCATAGACATTAACAAAGAGTAGGACAACTGGATTGCTCAGATTTTGCAGCCCCAGAAACTGGAATCAGCCCACTGTGTAACAGCACAGCAAACGTTCTAAGATGTGCTAGACATGCCTTGTCCCGATTCCAAGATTTTTTTATCATATGGTCGTAATGTGCCCCTGGATAACATCTTCTGTTTCATCACACACACAAGTTCACACACAAGTTGTTACTGAAGGATTCAAAAATAGCTTCAGACAAAAGAACCCCTATGAAATTAAATTTAAATTCATGGCCTTTTTAAAAACTTAAAAAACAAAGTAAACTTCTCAGACTTCTATATGTTATGAATGCATTGTAAATGTTTTATTTAGTGAAAAAAAAATGATTGCTGCCTGCCCTTCACTAGTCCCCTTATAACAACACCAGGTTGAGAAGGGCTTTTTGGAGGTTGCTAGATGCAACACCTGTTTCAGGCTTTGCTTGCTTGTATTGTTCTGCTTACAACTGAGCACTGAATATCTCTTTGGACACCAAGAAATTATTTTATTTCCATGTCAAATGTCTGAAATCAATTAAAATATATATGTATTGTATATTCAATTGCTAAAGACATTCTGCTATCATTGCAGAACTCTAACAGTTGCTAACTTTCCATTCAGATGTCTTTTCATCTCCCAAAAGGGTGTGTTTTAAACTCCAAGAGGCCTTCTTCTGTACATGTAAAACTATCTTTTTAAACTGAAAATTGCTTATGACACTCAATGACTCAATAGCAAATGTATTCTCAGGGCACCAGAAAAAAAATATTTCTTCATGGGATGCTCATCTCAGTACAAATGCAAATAGCATAATTTATTGTTGGAGTGTGTGAATTCTCCACCAATCACAGTGAACATATGACACTCCTTGTTTGGCTGAAGTTTTTAGAACCTCCAATTGTCAATGTATTGCTCTGGGTACCGTCAGGCTAAATCTTCTTCACTGAAAAGCAGGACTTCTACACCAAATCTTCATGTTTTGCCAAACCAGAATTTTTGATAATTCCTCCTGTCTACATTTCCAGCAAAGCAAGTAAGATTTTCCAGTTGAGCACATTATTTGTACTGATAGTAATAGAAAACCAAAACCTTACAGACTTTCAGATGTTGAGCCAGTATCATTGAACAGACTTTTTTTCAAGTATTACTGCAATCTTTTCCAAACTAAAGCTGTTACGTTTTTATTCATTCTTCCCAGAGGTAATTTTTTGAACAGACAGGAATTACTATAATCAAATATGATTTGTTTGCAGGACTGAATATTTCCTGCAGAGTCCTGGAAAAATTCCCTGATGCATTTGACAAGCCACTCTCCATGACAGCTGAAAAGCCACAGTAGTCAGGTGAATTCCCTGGCAACTAAAAAAAGAGAAATATTGCATCCATTTTAGAAAGGGTAGGAAGAAGATGTAAACTACGGTGGAAAAGGACTGGGGTTACTGGTGGATGAAAAGCTAGACATGAGCTGTCAAAGTGGTCAGCAGGTTGAGAAGGGTGGTTTTGCCCTTATACAGCACTCTCGTGAGAATCCACCTGGAGCACTGCATAGAGCTCTGGATTCCCCAGTACAGGAAAAGCTTTGGAAAGGGTCCAGAGAAGGACCACAAAACCAATCAGAGAGTAAACACTTCTTGAGGACAGGCTGCAACACTTACAGTTGTTCAGCATGGGAAAAGCTCATGTTATGGTACTGTAGTATTTCTGAACCTAAAAAAGGGCTTATAAGAAAGATGGGGACAAACTTTTTAGCAGAGCCTGCTGCAACAGGACAAGGGGCAATTGTTTTTAACTAAAATAGAGTACATGTAGACAAAGGAAGAAATTTTTTACAGTGAGGCCAGTAAAATTTTGGAACAGGTTGGCAGAAATGTGGAAGATGTGCAATTCCTTGAAATATTCACAATTAGGTTGGACAGGGATTTGAGCAACCAGATCTAGCTGAAGATATCACTGCTTGGGAGGGTTGGACTAGACGACTGTTAAAGGTCCCTCTCCAACCTGAAGTAATCCATGGCTCTATTTGATGACTGATATACAAGTAGATACTGAAATATCCTCCTGGTCTGTAGAAGAAGTTTTCCATGAAAAATTTAACTACCTAAAACATGTTAACAGATGGTAAAAAATATGACACTCCTTAACTACTACTTCACTTCTGAGTCTTTCATTGCAAGAAAGCCATTAAGTGCTGGAGTGAGTCCATAGAAGAGCGATGAAGCTTGTGAAGGGCCTAAAATGCAAGTCTTATAAGGAGTGGCTGAGGGAACTGGGATTGTTTAGCCTTAAGAAAGAGAGGCTGAGGGGAGACCTTATCGACTGCTCCAACTAGCTTAAAGGAGATTGTAGGGAGGTGGGTGTTAGTCTTGTTTCCCAAGTAACAAGGAAAAGGTCTCAAGTTGAACCAGGGTAGGTTTAGTTTCAATACAAGGAAAAATTTCTTCACTGGAATAGTTATCAAATATAGGAATCGGCTACCTAGGAAGGTGGTTGAGTTGCCTTCACTAGAGATATTTAAAATACAAGTATGATTTAATAGTGGGCCTGGCAGTGCTAAGTTAACAGTTGGACTTAACAATCTTAAAGGACTTTTTGAACCTAAATGATTCTCTATGGAAGAAAAATAGTACTTGAGAAGACTGAAGATGACTGAATTGAAACAGGACTCCTTTCCTTGACCTCTCCTTCTTTTGTGAATAATAATGATCTTACAGCTTGAAGGCTATGCACTCTTACTCTCTAGTAATGCATCTATCTCAGAATATTATGATATGGAGCATTTTAATACTTTCTACAATCCAGTGCACAGACACAAACACTGTCAAATACTTGGAATACATACATATAAAGGATTATTTAACAGAGAAACCACACAGAACATAAGAAATACACAGGCTTATTTGAGTAGTTATACACACGTGTTTCTATGAGTTTGTGTGCAACACTCACACATGCTCACAAACAATGACTCAAAAAACTCAGCATTTTTTAGAAATATGTTTTGGTTATTGGAGGTTTTAGTGTTGTTTTAGTATCAGTGCCATAGTCCATGAAGGTAATTCAGCAAAGGATGGCTGTAAACCAGCACTTTCACTAGAGGAACAATGAAGTGCTAAGATTTTCTCATTTTACTGTCTTATTCTTTCGCATCTAAATTTAGTAGAAAATTATATATATTCTATTTTAAAATTACCTACTCATGACATCAATCATATCTAATGCTATAAAATAATATTTTAAGAGAAAACCCTTTTGCGAATGTAACCATGGAACTAATTTAGCTATATATGATGTTATACACAGGTCACCTCATTTTTAGGAAGTAAGAGTGAACAAGAAAGGAACTGAACATTCACTTCTAGTTGCAAAATTAAATGCTAAACATAATGCAGGACACAGGACTTCAAAACAACTATATCACATTGGCAGACAATACTCCACTAAAGCTCAAATTCTGATCTATGTACTCTCACAAGAAAAAATGGTGTATTGCATAGTATTCACTATTACAATCTGTAGTATGTTACACTCTCATCAATAATTATAAATTACCTAATTCATAACACCTACAAATGAACACACAAATTCCGTCAGTTTCCCATATACAATAACACATCAATTCAAATTAACTGCATAAAACTAACAACCTACTTTGTAACCTCCGTGTGGGACTCTCGCCATGGAGCTGTCTGCGTGGCAAATATGGTGAGGGATGGGGAAGTGGCAATGAAGAGACATCATGTGTCTGAAGTTTGTACCAGTGAGGTTCGTCATCTAATAATGCTGTCTCTAACTCAATAAGAATCTAAAAAAGAAAAAATCATTAAAAGTAGGAATGCATTACATAACAGAACTGTCTAAGATAGATACGCTCATGAATTTTATTCAATTGTTCTCCTATTGTTAAGGACTTTGTAGAAAGATTTATAAAAATCTAGCATTTAATGTGAAAGTATAACCCATGCCTTTTATAACATTACACATACCAAAAATCTTTCACAAAGCCTTTATTACCTTATCACAGCCTTAACAGTATTCAAATATCTTGTCACAAATTATTCAGCAAGATACTAAATTTTTTCTTAAAAAAAAGCTATGGATGGTATGGATTTTTAACAAACAGCTCTAAAAAAAGCTCTAAAATAAACTGAGAAAGCTTCAGTACTATGTGAGAAGTAGAAGATCACTGTTTACTATGGCAAAAAAGGACAACCACAATTTTAAAGTTTTACTTTGCCATATTTCTTTTTTTTTAAATGCTGTATCTAGATATAAATATGTGAGCAACTATTCTGCAATAACTACAAATAATTGTATACCTCTCCTAAAAATTCACTTTCTTCTTCTCGAACTCGTGCTTGGTCCCAAAGAGTAATTTCTAACATTCGTTCTCTAAACTCTCTCCGATGAACTGGAGAATAAATGAATGTCTGGTTCCACTTGGGTTCCAAAGTTTTCTTTACTGTTTTTGTTCTTCTTTTATTTTTATCACTGCAAAAAAAAATAATTATTAAAAATGTTCAAAAGACCATTATACTGCAACAATTATATAGTGGGATGTAGGAAACCTGAAATTAGCATCACATTTTGTAGTATTATGGCCATTATAACCTATATCAGGATTTAGCCCTTTATGATAAAATTAAATTCGACACATACATTCAGAATAATTTACAATTTCATATTAAAAACCACAGTTAGGTGATCTCCAGTTCATGTGCCAATTCCAAATTTTGTAATTTTCCTGATAAATAGAAAAGCTTTAATGTGCTAGGTCTGGAAAAAGTATTTTGTAAAGCAAAAAATACTGCAGAAAGAGGGAATTCTACAGGGCACAGCCTGAATGTGGAACATGTATGGAGAAAACACTGGGTACAGCAAAATTGTGCATTTCAGATACACAAGTCTGCTGGTCACTCAAGCTTTCAATCCAATAGAAGCTGACCCAAACCACACAGAGCAGCTTGTCAATATGGAGGAATGGACAGGGACCTGTGAGCAGTGCAGGGCCTTCATGATTGAGGGCTTCACAGCTAGGAAACCAAAAGCCCTGGGAATGAGTTACATGTCTCCTTCCAGAAACACTGGAACAGTGTTCTTGAAACAGCTTCTGAAATCCTTTGAAACACTTGAGGGAAACACAATAGTTGAAGGCACGTCTCTACTACAAGTCTGGTCTTATGTTTTGGACCCCAGTGAGCACTCTGTGCAAAGGTACCACGGATTTCCTGTCTCTGGCTCGAGGGTTTTCTTGAAAGCAATGTTTTGTAGAATATTTCTGCTTGAAACATTTTTTTCTGATGGGAACGACTTTCACTGAATAAAGCCCACACTCCTTCTAGTGAGAATACTGATAAGAGTTCTCATAACAATGCCTAATATTAAAGATGCTGATTGCATAATGTAACTGTGATGCTAATTAAAGTGGAATTTTTAATATGGCAGTGCAGATACTGTCTGTTCACTAATGCATGCAACTGTAATATAGGTACCATATTTCTGAACTGTTATTTAGAAGCTGTATAAAAATATTACAAATAATACTTTTAGACATATTGTTAAAAGAAATATTGTCATTATTTATATCATACTAAAAATTGTTAGCACCTGAAAACTGAAATAACTTCAATTGGACAGGTTTTTCTAATCAAATGTGTTTAATCAAAAAGAGTTTAGTATCTTCAGTGAAGTGAATGCTTGACTAACTTAAGCTTATTTTAACTCATATTTTCTTCAACTTCATAATAAATATATTGCTACTTAGGCTTCACTCTTAAAGAAAATGGATTTGTACATTAAAAAATTAACAGAATTCAATAAGATAAATAACCAATTCTTATTCAAATTATAGGAAAAATATATACAAAGAAAATGTTCTGAATACTATCTATATAAATAGCATAGCATAAATTCATGTTATGTAACAATTTGTATATGTAGACTTGAAAATACTTAATTGAGTATTCTTCTTCCATGCATTTATAGTTATTACAACTTGTGATTCATTCTAAACACAGACACTTTTGTTATCTTTATCAATCTTGAAAGAGCAGGTAAGATAATGTGAGCAGACCTGATTCTCAGTTTAGCACGCACTTCAGCATCTCTGAACACATTTCATTAATTTGATTAAACTAAGAATGTAGTCCAAGAGTTCAAATATTGGTGAGCTCAAAACAATCCATCCAAAAAATTTTGGCTCAATGTTATTTTCTCTTACTGTAAATCATGAAGTCAGAGAAAATTGCAGTGTGTTCCAAAAACTGAGAAGCTGTAACTCCTGCTGAAATCAGTTGGTACAGAATATTGTTAACATCTTCCCATTTTAGATATTGGGAAAAGGATGCAAAAACAAACTTTATAGCTACATCCTATTCCACTGATTCAGCAATCCAATAATCAATGTTTTATACCCTGTATCAGGTTAAATCTTTGAATTACTTTAATATATTACAAAATAAAGCTAAACTGACACAATCTGAAGAAATACCAATTGTTTTTTAAATCAGCTGAGGAACACATTATCCACTTTGCTGTTCTTCCCACCACCTAATTGCAATTGGCAAAAACTGATTGTCTAAAAATGAAGGAACTATTCCATGGCTTAAGTTGCCCTAACTGCATATATAATTACCAACGCTGCACTTGGGAGAAGTTTTCAAGACGCATCTGGAAACTCCCAGCCAAATCCCCTTGAGTCTTAACTGACTTATACTGTCATATGCAGCCAATAGGTGCCAGAAATCAAAACTGCTGCACCAATCAGTTCAGAAACCTGTGATCCTAACTTCAAAGCATTTTCTTTGCGCTAGACAGGAGCAGACAATCTTAGAAAAAAGAGCATTGTAAAAACATAACCACATTCTTTATGAATAACATGTCCCCATACAATGGACACATGCTTGCTTTTCCTTTCCTATTGAGTATTTAACAAAATATTCAGTGAAATTTAGCCTGTGTTCAGTGTCCAAAGATATGTTGCTGTTACATACTATGTTCAATTCAGAAACTCCAAACAGCAAGATTTTTCTGTAGATGTCTTTGTGTTCACCTTACCTTCTGTCTGGAAGAAAGTAAATTTTAACATAAGGATTCCTTGGCCTCCCATCCTCCCTTGAAGGAAGATCCTTTGCTCCCAATATTGTCACTATTAACTGATGACCAACCTTGTCATACCACAGTTTTATCTGTAATGAGAAAGTATTAAATGAGTGAACTTGTTTCTACAACAAAGTAGAATGCTAATCCTTAAAATTAATTCCGGTCATAAGCTTCTACTTATATTGGTTTCTTAAATAGAAAATACAGTTTTCTACTTTGTCTTTATAACAAAGCATAAAAATAAATGAATGCTATAATATCTTCAGTATGTACGATGAGAGACATTTTTAAAAACCTTGTACGCTAAGCACATTATTTCATATTAATTGTTTTTCATATGATGCTCTTTTTAGGATTATTTTTTCTTGGCAGTATTACTTCCATTACTGATATATGGTGTTCATATATATACATTTCTAAGGAGTTTATCAACAATGAAGGAATGAATTTTTCATGTCCTGTTGTGCTGGAAAGACTATGGGATAGGACAACAGATTCTTCAGTTCTCCAAATGTTTTTCAAAATGCAGAGACCCATGCTGGAATCAAGTAAGCATTCCAGGAACTTTAAGGTCAGGAGGCTCTGTAGTCCAACCCAGCAACAACAAGCCAAAAACTACCATTACTTTTCTGTAGGAATTATTATTAATCAGCGTTAGACTTGGTCTGTTGTCCTTTTTTACTACAGGCATTATAAGCTGCTATTTAGCTATCTCATTTTGAATACTATAGCTGCAAACACATTATTCAAGGAGAAGATATATCTACTTTAAATAACTATTTTAGAGCACTCAATGTGCAAGGGGGAAATGCTGCAGTTAGGACAAGATAAAGCATCCCAAATAGCCAGGGAATAATTTCATGGTGGTACCACTGCAGTACTGTTAACCACAACTGACGGAGGAGGCTCTCTTCATGGGGAGTTTTCCTGAGCCAGAGGACAAACTACGAAATTCAAATAAAACACTGACCATGCCTGAAACTAAGGGGATCGTAAGAGCATAATGTCAAACCAAGGAGAGAACTTCTAGGTATGAATATACCCAAGCTCAGAGACAAGGACTCCATCTGATGTCATAGCTTCTCATCTTCAGCATTTCTGCCAGTTAAATAAAGGCCTTGATGCAATTCTCAGGTGTTTTGACCCACTGGCAAGAGGCCAATCTCTGCCATTCCTGATAGTTCAGTAAGTCAATATAACTCACTTAATGGTGGCAGTACACTTCCTCCCTCTCCATAACTTTTCAGTATCTTGAAACTTCCATTCATAGTCACCAATGAGTAGTGTTTGAATGTATATTTAAAAAGGGAGGACACTTGTTCTCTACTATTGTGGTTGTAGCACTACCACTGACTTCATAGGTTTATGCTACCAACAGTGGCTCTGTGGCTACTAAAGTAGAAAACAGTTTGAGAGAAATTACCCTTTTTCAGGAAACTTCTAGATACTTGTTCCCATATTGTTGCAAAGCAAAGGGCTTAGTCATTATTTTTTCTAAACTGACAATTATCTGTGTTATTAGGTATTTAATCCAACTTTAGATCATAAACTAAGTTTTGCAGCAACTTTGTGAATCCAAAGCAATGCTTTAATGACCTCTGAAGTGCAAGTTAACTTAAACACACTGTTACTAAATGCATCTACCTGCAGGCTTACTCATGAGTCATTGAGCAAAGGACATACTTGACTAGTCCCACATCCTGAGGGAAGTAGCACTGAATAAAATTCGTCTGCGTTTTTTGGGAAAAAAAAATTCTTTTTTAAGCAGAACACAAAGTACTTGTGATCCAGCCACTATCACAAACTGTGACTGAGTAAAGGTGAGATAACCCAGACTTGAGTACAAAAAATATAAATAGAATTATGCATTCATATTTAAGTATTTCCTTACTATACTTGTTTCAGTCAGGATTTTTGCAGGAAAATTTCATCTCAGTTTGTTTGCTGTTTTGTTTATTTTTTTTAAAGAGTCAAGCAGAAAGTTAAGTTGCCTGATTTCTTAAAGATGATCCAGCATCTGTGTTTTGGAACAAGAACCTGAAATTTGCATTGACTTGTAACTTTCTCCTTTTCTCCTGATGCTCTGAAAATAACAGTCGAAAAAACTTGTAAAAGTCAGCATATTTTCCCTACAATTCCTTGCTATTTGTCTTGTTACATGAAATGTCAGAAGGCAGAACTATGACCAGAAGGCTCTTTTTTTCTCTGTTCACGCTTCTAGCACTCCAGTATACAGTACAGGCACTTGTAACCCAAGAAGTCATTAGATGCAAAGAGATGAAAGGAAGAAAATGGGAGAGATCAGACAAAGAACCCTATGGAGGGGAGAAAAGGATTGTATTCTCATGGGGTTAGAAGAAGGAAGAAGAGACAAATCAGAAACTGCTTTAGGATTACTAAATTTAATGGATGTAGGATGCTCCTTTACATGGGGGAAACATGTGAGAATGGAGCCTCTAATGTCAGAGACCACAGAAGAATAGAGCAGAAAAATCAGACTGAGAAAAATGGAATGAGCAAAAAAAAGAACTAGCCTTTCTGTGACTGGCACAAAGTGTATTTCACAGAGTGACTGAGATGAAAAAAAATCTGACAAGAAGTCAAGGTAAGAAATTGGAAAGGAAAGTGAGAAACAAAGAGTTAGACTAACATACTGAAAATGGAAAATCAGTTTGGCAGAAGAACTGATCTAATTCTAACTCGCCTGTGTTTAAGCATTATGATAATATTTGTATGGTATGGTATTTTATTACAAGAACTTTCTCACTAGGAAAGGACAGCCATATAAGACAGACACCTACAGTCCAAGAGGACTGGATCCCATTTCTTCCTTTATCCCAGAGCTCCTGTGTATTGAAGGGTGGATTCCTTTAAACATTTCAAAATGTTTATTCATGTTCTGTCATGTTCTTCTCTGAGATCCTGGCATAATACTCTGGAACCTGATCTAGTGTTGGAATTGCAGTCTGAGATGTTTATTATGCCTGGAAAGAACCTGGCATAATCAGAGAAGACTCTGATCATAGTTTCTCAGTTTTCACCAATAAATGCAGGACAATCCTGTCACACCAATAAAATACTACATATGCATAATGATGTCAAATAAACATGGACTAGCACATGGGTAACAGAAAAACTTATGAGGAAATTGGGGGTTTTTAATATAGTTTTGTTGAGTAGTATCCAGAAAAGATTTCTAACACCAAAAATTGAAGAGCATTAAGTTAGGCAATCCACAGGGAGAAAGTCCCACAGGGATATAGAGGTGTGATGCTCAGCACTGAAAGACTTAAGCAGATAACTAACCAAAGTGATCTACAAACTCCCTATTCAGCAGTTTTTAAACACATGCAGGAATAGAACTTTTAAAGGCTTAGAATATCTAAGAAACTGTGATAATAAAATCCTGATCTGCAGATATGCACCCAATTCTTCTTTGAGCTTCCACTGTAACCCACATCCAGGCAAACAGGCCTAACTTAATGCATCCTGAAATGGTCAATCACAGAGAGGAGCATCTGCAGTATGCCTTGAGGTAGACTCCAATGTAAGAATGCCTCCCACACATAGCATAAGAAACAAGAACTGTTCAGCAGTCAGGTGATGAAGGCAGTCACTGGGGGGGTAAGAAGAGCAGAAGGTCTGGTCTCAGCTTTGTAGGATTCTTCCTGATTTTTAAAGTATAGTGGTCAAAGCCAAGGATAATGCATATTCTGGTTAATAGATCTGGAGTCTGCTACACTAAAATTAAGCTTCCTTTGCTGTCGCTACACACCTATATTCCCCACCACACTGTGTTAGCTTTAGTTGAGACTTCATACTCCAGAGAACAGCAATAGCACATTCAAAAACACTTTAAATAAAGGTATTTTCTGAGACAGGTTCAATGTCTTAATTCTTAAAAAGAGCTTAAAACACAGATGCTCTATTTCTGGAATGAGTCTCCTACACATTGAACAGTATCTCTCTAGAAGCTGACTGCTGCTGTTGCATCCTAAGTTAGGGTGCTGGCATCTAGTATTCCTGTTTGGAATATAGCCTCAGAAGATAATATCTCCCTCTGGAGAAGTGACTCCCTACATTTCAGATAGAGTCAATGGGCAGAGGTGTCCCTTATATGAGGCAGGTCACATGCTGCAGATATTGAGGTACTTAGATCTTTCAACTATACAAGTCTGAGCTCTTCCCCAAGGCACCTTTGGAGCTTGCATAAGCTATATAATTGAAGCACATAAATGCATTTCACTAGATTTCATCCTTTTTCTTTTAGGTCTCAACTTTTATTCAGAGTAATGATTGAGGTCAGAGTCTCACAAAAGAAGCAATCATGTAATTAGGACCCATACTCTAATACATATGCATAAGGTAAATCACCTAAGAAAATCTAAATAATATTATTATTGCTGTTCTCTATATTCCTATTTCACAAATGCTTCAACTGATTGCTTAACTACGCAATTCTAATGTGGTTTTTGTGTACAGTACATACAGGCACACCATGTCTTAAGTGGTAATTAGATTTAAAAGCACAGGATATCTGAAGTTCTTAATTCTGGACAACACTTTATTTATTATAAGAGTTGCTTCACAAATCTCAGAAAAGAGATAATACTTGTGCCACTGGGAGAGACAAATTTCCCTGAAGCTTGATTTTTACCACCATAGCCTATTTAATTATGACAAGGTTTGAGAGACATCTCAACAGCCATTTTGTTCTTCTGTTCATTATAATACTTCATGTAAAATATGTGGCTGTTTATCAGAGCAATATTTTGAAACTGAGATACCACTTTTTTTCTTGCATGATTCTACAGCAAGAGAGAAATTAGCAGGATCAAATTTGAAAAACAAAAAACAAACTGTCATATTATTTTTAAAAATGTTTACAGTAATCATTTCATTTGGACTTCAGCATATGGAGATGCAGAAACTGCCCTTAGGTGGCATAGTCTCTGGTGTAGGTCAGGTGAGCTTTTGATGTTGTTAAACTTAACTCTATCCCTGACTACTGAGGGCTGCTATACCAAACTTTTATTTATTTCTGCTTGAATTACTGTCTTATCAGCTGGAAAAAGTACAAAACAGCTGTAAAGTTGAAGAGCTTCTAGGATATGAAGGCCAGAAAATTCTAGAGTATTTGTGTTGCCCTGATCTATATTGCTTTTAAAAAAATTTATTGGCATCATCTTGATTTCAATAATGGCAAATAGATACATGTACACATTTTTATACACTATTAAATAGTCTGATGTTCTGTACAAAAGAGAAGATGCCTGAAATTTCAGAAGTTAGAAAAAAAAAAAAAAAAAACAGCAGTGGTTTCATGGCAGCTCTGGCTCAAAAGGGGGCTCCACCAAGCAAACAAGAGATACTACGCAGAAAACACAAATTCAAGAACAGATCATTCCATCCAGTGACACCACAAAACATCACTCCGGAAATCAGAAGGTTGCTGGTATGCTAAACTTCATCTGAAAATTCAGGAAATTAATATCCATTTATCCAAGTACTGCAGAAAAAGTAAAGGTTCAGGAGAAGAGTGCATAATAGGTGAAAAAGGAAATTGAGTGCTTTTCTTCCCAACAAAATAATAATGATAGCTTCTAAATAATTTAGTAATTTAAAAGCTAGAAAATCAGTGGATAACATGGAGTGAAGTATGACAGAGTAACTTCTGCCAGAATCTGTGACATTTATTACCAGAATCAGTTTCAGACTAACAGGTAAAGAAGATGCAAGCAAGAATAAAGATGTTCATTTCCTGTTAAGACCAATGAAAAAAAATACAAGTGTTTGGTGATTCTAAATCTCGAAGGGACTTCTACAGACACAGCTATACTACAGCCCACAAGGCAAAGTATACCTCCTGACAACCACAAACAACAACTCAGTGCTCTGAGCTATCTATTTTCTCACATCAAAAAGTAACTGGAGTTCTGCACTGCTATCAGACTGCTTCTAAAGGCCTTGCTTCCAGAACTTTGGAGAATTTCATTCCTTCACTGAGACCTGTATTTTATTTTAAATTAATCCATATTAAACCATCATCCATTCCTACTAAAATTGGGCAGATGGGGAACTTTTGTTTCACATGAGTTGTAATGTTGTCAAGGTTGTGAGTTTGAGTTGCAAACATTATATTTAGCTTTGACTGTTACTGAGCTCTGCAAAAGACTGTTAAGGAGATCCACAGTGACTCCACTGAGCAGAAACAAAATCAGGGCAAAAATAAAATCTTATCTACAGTATCAAAAACAATCTAACCGTAGGTGAGAGAAGAAAACTAATAATGCTTTCACCCCTTGCTGGATATTGTCTACCTAGCATTACACTCAATTTATTTCCTTGCATGATTACCATAATAATTTTATCAAAGTATTTCTGCTTGTTGTATTAGACGACATTACTATAAATAGAATCTACAATTATATGCCTATTTATTTCATATGATGTGATTAAAATAAGGAATTACTGCACATTACTTCAGTATTATAGTATTTCATAAAATCATAGTATTTTATGGAGGTTTCTGGCACTGACCAATTAATTTTCATTTAATTTCTTAGTTTATTTCACAAACATCTAAAAAGAAAAACAATATTAAAAGACTACTTCTGTCACATAGTATTTACCTTTATGGACTACTTAACAAATTGTGGTTGAATTTGTACTCCTCTTCAACCTCATTACTGTGAGGAGAAGCTAACTTTCTTAATCAGGCTAAAGGATGTTTTAAATGTTTCATACAAAGTCAGTTTATTTCAGTAACATATTGTTATGTTCACCTAAATCATTGCTATCATGACATTTTTTTTAATCTCAATTTTTTTTCCAGAATTTTTATTTTGAATTTACATTTAAGCAGTGTAAGGACTACTTTCAGGAAATAATATATTGTGAAAAAAAATTATTTTATCACAAGTCATATCAAGCTATTTTTTATAGTCTATACTTAGAATTCCTTTATAAATATTTATATAAGATATTTATTCCATTTCAATATGAAATTTAGTCATATTCTGATCATTTGTATCATCCATCTTCCCTTAAGTAGTTGATTAAACAAGAGAAACATTTATACAGCTTCCACACAAAAAAAATTATATTTTCATATATGGTTTTTGTAAGAAAACAGGTAATACTCTATTAACAAAAAACTGGGAAACATGCAGCAAAGCAAGATAAGCACTGTAACATATTAGTAATACCTACTTTTGCATTAATCTACAAAACCTCAGGAGTTTCCTAATGAAAAAAAGGCAAACAACTTGTACCTACTCAGCTCCAGAATTAAATAAATCCAGTAATGGCATGGAAGAATTCTGATTTTTTTTCAGATTTCTGAGTTCTTTTACTTAAACAGAGATTTGGTTAGATTGATGCGCTTTTAAAGTGCAAGAACCAAGTTTCACACACGAAATGTGTCTCTTTAAACAAGGCACAAATTTTTTGCCTGTTTTCCACTCAAGCTGCTACTATTACTTGGAAAATGCAAAAAAGGATATGTTAAGTAATGCTAATGAATGATTTAAAGAGACATTCATCTTTATATAATGACCTCAAGCATGAAATTGCTCAAACAGGACACACATTGTGTATGTGGGAAGCACAGCCATCATCACTATTGAAATCTGTATAAGTTTAGTATTAAAAAGCAAACAAAAACTATTTGTCTCTTTAAATTTTAATTTAATATTTTAACCTCCATGCAGAATTTTACAAGCTGCTTACAAAATGACATGAAACTGGTTAATATGGCTTAAAGCAACACACTAATAATAAGGGAAAACGGACTATGATGTAACGTTTTCCTACTATGCATTTTCCATAACAAACAAAAGAAAAAAAACACAACTTTAGTTTCTCTCAGGCAGACGAAGTCTTTACCTGAACCCTAGGAACAAAAGGCGTTGTTCTTCTACTAAGGCTTTGGCTCTGGTAAGCAAAATTAAAGAAAAAGCAATAAAACAAAACCAAAAAGGACAACACGCTGGAAACTAAAAGACCAAAAGTAAAAACAAAGACACACAACTATTACTTTAAACACAGTTTTACACCAACAACATATTTATCTAAAACAGAGTATTTTAATGCAATGCAAAAATTAAATCTGCAAATCTGTTATCAAACCATATTTAAATCCTGTGATGGAAATTCTAGTCTTAGGGAAGCCAGCAGGAATTGCACCACTGATTCCCCAGGAGCAAGGATTTCACTTTACAGGTCTACAGATAACATATACAACAAATTCTGAAACAACAGTAACAAAAGGAGCAGGTCAGCAAAGTGTGATTTAAAAGTGGAGGAGAAAACAAATTCAGCTTGACCATCTCTTTCAGGAAGATCATAGATGCATACTCAGAGACAGAAAAATATACAATTCAGATACCATCAGCTTTTGTTGTATTCTAAAATAATGCAAGTAAAGTAAAAGGTTTTATTTTTTCTGCAACTTTAAAATGTAATTTTATTAAAAGCTCACCTATATATTTTTAAAACAACTGAAAGAAAGTTAGGGCTGTCTGGTCCTAGTATTATACAGGGAAGGAAGGTACAGTCTATGTATTTTGCTTCTATAGAAAACATGACAAAGTCTATACATTACATACAGAAAACCCTTAAATGAAAGAGCATCTAGACCATTTTTGCAAACTTAGCAATTGTAACACACACAAAGATACACTTTAAACTCTTTCTGATGATGCACTTCACATCTCATGCAAGCTTGTGTCTTTGAGGGGCTGCATCAAGACTACATTGGTACAAGCAACCTGCCTAAATTCCATGCTATCTGCAAACTACAGCCACTCTCCATATTCAGCTTAGGGCAACAGCTAATGGAGTGGCCCAGAAAGGGTACTGAGGCCATAGAAGGGACACGAATAGGAGTGCATGTTGGCCTTCATAGGGTCAGTGTTGGGGGGAACAGGAGCATGGGGGTAGATCACAGCAATCTGACAGAATTCTCTCTCTTGTACCACCCTTCCTGCTCTGGTTTCCTTAGATGATTTTCAAAGGGATCTCTTTCAAAGCCACAGTACTCTTCAATATTCACTTCCTTAAGAAATATACTAAAAGTATGGAGAAAAGCAGTATGATGGTGGTGCTGTCACCCTCCTTGCTTACTTGGCATGTACAGATGCTACAGAAATCTGTTTCACAAAATGTGTGAAGTCATCTGTCCTCACACCAAATAAAGAGTATATATAAAAAATTTTGACAGTCTGGATCACAGGTTTTGTCTGATGTGTCCCTGTGCTCTGAGAGGTGCTGCAGCTGCACACTATCCCCACAACCCCTGCATAAGCAGTACTGTGTGGCCCAAAGTACAGGTGCCAAAATATGTGACCTACTCACGTACAACAGAAGTAGATCTTCAGCTTGCTGCTGCTCCATATTACAAGACAAATACAGATATTCCAGAATAACACAATCCTAAAAGCGATAGAATATCTCCCACTACCCACAAAGGACCCTCCCCTGCCATAGTCTGCTCTGGAAACAGAGGGCCATGGTTACATTGTGTGCACAACCTAGAACTTCACATGCTTTGATGTTAAATCAATGATTTATTTGTGTAGGGACAGAAAGTGGAGGAAAAAATGGGAAAAAGGTAAAAATGGAAAGGGGATCATGTCCCATGCTTGACCTCATCCACCCAGTATGTTGACTTTCACAATGTACAATGTGCAGCTTTTTCAACTGCACAGTCAATACAACTATAATTAAAATACCTTAAATTTATTGCTTTATAAACTGAGTATGTATCAAAAATCTACAGAACTGGCTCTGTGGTTCAGCTGTTTAAGGAAACAGATTAATTTTATAAACGTATCCCTTCTCTGTTAGAATCTTCACCAAAACAAAAATGAAACACTGTAATTTCATAACAGTATCTATTTATGCATTCTTCTACCCATGTTATCATTCTCTAAATCTAACTATTGCAAAATTATTCCAAATCATAGTTTTCATGCAATATTGAAAATGTAGCTAGAAAGCAGTAATGAAGCAAAGAACACCTACACAAATACTGACTTTAAAAAAATATTGAAGAAAAAACAAATCAGTGAAAAACCAAAGAAACAGAAACCAGACAGAGCAAATAATAACACAATAATTGCAATACATCAGGTAATCCCCTGAAAGAACAATGTGTACCAAAAATGTCATAAAATATACTGCCCCCAACATAGATAAATTATTTATATACCTCAGTAAATTGCAATACACAATACTTTACTGTAGCTGCACTCAAGTTGTTCAGTTAAATATGTACTTGGGCATAGTTACTATTAATAGAAATAATTCCTAGCTATGTGACATTGTTTGCTACATGGAAAATATTATTTGCCACCTCTGGACAGTAATTTTAACTTCAACAGACTGAAACAGTCCAATGCCTGTATAAAGGAAAACATAACTGAATCTACAAAGACATCCCTGAATAATAGAGCGGCATCATGGCAGCTAAACTAAGGTGATCCTGAACACAAATACATTCTGAAATACTATTAATACATAAAATCCTGAAGGNCTGAATCTACAAAGACATCCCTGAATAATAGAGCGGCATCATGGCAGCTAAACTAAGGTGATCCTGAACACAAATACATTCTGAAATACTATTAATACATAAAATCCTGAAGGATCTATAGCACCATCTGAATAAGGTTGTGTCTATCCAAGTATTTATTCAGTTACTTCAGACATCCTTCTGAACTGTAGGTATCTCTACTTCTCCCCACAATTCTTCTATTTCATGAAGTATTACACAGTATTAGCTGCCCTAACAATGGCCCACCAGGATTATATGGGATTGTCCAAAAGTACAAAAAATACAGCAAACTCTTGCAAAATCTTGACTGTCACCCATTCCCTTAGACTCATTACATATGTCTGAATTCATCTTTCACTGCCCAAAATGTCAACTAATGCACAACACCAACAAAGAACAGCATCTAGTGTTCATTTACTGAAGGGCTCTGCAGTTCTCCTGCCTAGGCACACAGCATAGAGTACATTCCCAAGTACATTTGAAAATCAATATTTCCTTTGCTCTCCCTGTTATTCAGCTATTTGCAAAGACTTCATATTCATCACATACTCTGTCATAAAAGAACTGACTAAAAACGTGGAAAATCAAAATACAGAACCTCATCCATTCTTTACTGTTTAAACTAAAACATTTTCTGCAACTTCAGAACATTCTTAGTAGTATTTATCTATTACTTCACTTTGTTAAAGGTCCAAAATTAGAAAATCTCATAGTCCATTCTAATCTTTCAAAAACACCTACAATTCTAAAAAGAGGAGCTTTTTCATTAACTCTCCCAAGTTTTTGAAACGTTTGAAAGTCATGACAAACCAAAATTTTTAAAAGTGGAGGAAAAACTAACTGTACTATCTTCAAGTGACATAAAATCCCACATTTGAAGAGTCAAAAAATTTCAAAACTAACTTAAAATCAGACCAGAAAGAAACTACAGATATTAGTTTGAAATAGATAATTTCAATTCTCTTAAATTCATATTTTCCTAAGAATGTATTTTTGTCAGCATATTTCAGTGGGCCCAGTTAGGTGAAACTCTGCTATCTATGCAAACCATCTTCAGACATTGTGACAACCATCCTTCCTCACAAAGAAAAACGCTTAGCACTAGTTTTCCAAAGCCTTGAGACAGGAGCAGTAGGAGCTGGTTTGTGCCATTGACATAGTAACATGAAGTCCAGCTATTTCCCATTTGTCTTTAGCTGGTGAGGCAAGACAGGTGTCTAAATTTTCAGACTGTCTACTAAGGTGCAGTGTCTAGACTGGGTAACTAAGCATTTCAGACTTCAGTGTCAGTCTACTGGAGCTCTGTGTTCTTGGATATCAGCTGTACTCTGATGAAAACAAGGACATGGGATCACGGTACATAATTGATCCAATATGTAAGGGGTCACACAGGACAAGTTCTTTAAATGTCTCTCAACATCTCCTTACATAATTTGGTGTTCTTAGATGGAAAAACATGCTCTTATTAATAAAGGCATTTCCAGCTTGAAACGAACACAAAATATTAAAAATAGGAATGATGCTTTCTTGAACAAAACACCAAATTCATATGCCATTCTGAGACATAAAGCCTTGAATTTGGTTATTCTCAGTAAACTTGAATACACCTCCAAGTCTCAGGATGTTATTCTTAATATCGAACTGCAATATCCTATCAAAACAAAATCAACATACTTACTTTACTAATAAATACTAATCCTAAACTCCTGAATATTTTGTTTCTGAAATTGTGAAAGTAAGGAAGTCAGTTCTATGTGGTTCC
This sequence comes from Turnix velox, assembly GCA_013400935.1. Taxonomy (NCBI): domain Eukaryota; kingdom Metazoa; phylum Chordata; class Aves; order Charadriiformes; family Turnicidae; genus Turnix; species Turnix velox. The sequence goes on from VZTY01015807.1 coordinate 38,128, forward strand.
TATTTGGATCATCATTCCACAATCTCTGGGCATTGGTTGCCCAAGCATCTAACTTTGGATCTTGAATTTCATGCTCAGAGCTGGAAACCAAAACTATCTGGCAGCATCATCTATTACAGGATGTAGCCATAAGGTATTTCTTTCCTCCCTGTTTCCACTATCAAATATTTTCACCATCTTTTAAAACTCAATTGGTTTTCAGAAACCTCAACCTCTGTATTATGGCAATTCATGTTCCCTTGACATTGCAATTGCAGTGCAAAGCATTCTGCACTCTGAAGTCAAGATTTGTAGTCTTCTACTTATCAAAAAAATGAATTTTTCAAAGTACAAAACTTACAGAAAATTAAAAATTACATATCAATAGCTGATCTGATGAGCAAAACAAATAATGTCTCATGCATTGCAAATGGAGCCAACATGGCTGCTGAACAGACAGAAAAATATCTCTCTCTCCTCTATCAAAGCCATTAAACATTTCTATGAATGTGTGCTTAGATTTTATAGAATCATACAGTTGGAAGGGACCTTCAAAGGCCATCTAGTCCAACTCTCCTGCAGAGAGCAGAGATATGTTGAACTAGAGCAGGTTGCTCAGAGCTTCATCAAGGTTGGCCTTGAATGTCTCCACGGATGGGGCTTCCCCACTATCTCTCTGGGCAACCTGTTCCAGGGGCTCACCATTCTCATTGTGAGGAGCTTCTTCCTAATGTCTACATTTATGTATTTTTTTATGGTGCACTCAATATCTTAACACAACTTGGAAGAAATATATATGAATGTGACATTTTCAAACTTGTTTAACACCAGTTTCGCACTGCTTCCATTATATTCTGTGATATTTAACATGTACAAGGCCACAATAGAGCACTTTTGAAAAATCACACTTTGGAGTTTTAAACAGAGAAAGGCATACAAAACCCAGTTTCTTCAGTTAATGTTCTTAATGAGAGTGAAGAATAAAAGTGAGTAACACTGGCACAAAAAGTAAACAAAGAGATATCTGGAGAGAGGTATATATGAAGGCTAGCGCAACAGGAATAGGTAATACTGATGTCCAAGCACACATGCAATAAAATCTACAAACTGTGCATGCAAGTATTACAGCTGAAAAAGTGTATACACTCAACAGTACAAACATTACTGGAGGTCAACATTAGGCCTTTCTAAAAATATAACTCAACTATTCTAGCTTACTAGATATACATATATGTATAATTCAACATAAAGAAAATTATCCAAAGCTAGAGAATGGAAGTCCTTATGAAACTGCCCTGCCTGAGCTAATATATATATATATATAGTATTAACAGAAAAAATTGCTAGTCTAACAAGAAAATTACGTTAGAGGTAGCTTTCCACACTGCATTGTAATTTTTAAATGCTGCAGAAAGCACAACACTAATATTAATGAATTGTTTACATACTGAAAGTTGTCCAGATAAGAACTGCGGAACATCCCTCAGCATGCCAGGACTCATAGGAGAAGTCACTGAAATAGAAGGTCGGTCCATTTTTTGAGATTCAAACGAACTAGAACCTGAAATTACAAATAAAAATACTTTATAAATAGTTGCACTGAAGCATTTTCCAAAATTTTTTATGAAGAAAAAACGTACAAATATAACAAAGCATACCATAAAGTTGTGAGAAACATGTTTTTATATATTTATAATTACAAAATAATGAAAATCAATTTCTGGTGCTTAAATGCAGTCAAAACCTTTTCAAGTTAATTATAGTTGCAAAATGTCTTCTGAAACATATAGAATAAAAAGTCATTTCTGCAAATATTTCTAGTTGCAATTATGCCAATAAGGTGAAGGCTCTAAATTGCAAAACAGTCAAGTTACTTTTCCGTTCAATCAGTTTACTGTGACCAAAGGAATTCACTCTTCTTAAGGGTACATATTAACATGTACAATAAGTTTAATTTTTAATCATATCTTAACAAAACAGAAATCCAAGATGCTTGTAATGAGTTTTGTGCATTTTATTTCAAATCTCCCAGGGCTGCAAACTGTCAGAGGGGAAGTTCTGACACATAAAACAGAGTAAAAACTCAGTATTTTTATAAACACAAAAGACATCTCACAAAACATAAAATTTGTCTCAGAAAATATTAAAATAAAATGGATTTTATATTGAGACTTGTCTGACCAGCGAAAAATTATTGAAGATATTTTTGATATTACCATTACCAAATTTATGCCACCACACTTATTCATGACTTCTTCTATAAAATTGTTCTAAAACAATGTTAAAAAATAACTCCAGGCTGAAATCCATTCTAGCAGATCTGAACCAAAGAACAATTTATTTTTGCACATGTAAAATACTGGTTTTTTCAATTTGTGTGATGAATATTTCTAATTAAGTGAAGCATCCTGATTTCAAACTATCTCATAGGTTGTAAATAAAGAACATTTAACTGCCATTTTTATTTTACAAGTCACAAGGTACATTTGAAATGCAAAAAAAATCTATTTGTGCTTACATAAAAGAGAGATAAGATTTTCCTACCCCACAGTTGAAACTTACTTGACTCCAGCTGTGCATGCGTGCTGTCAGGTATTCTGGGAATATCCCTGAAATCAGAAAAAGTAAGACAGGCTGATCCTTTATCTAAAAAGCATATTCAGCTTTCAATTACACTATAAAACTTCTCAAAGCATATGATCTCCTGGCTTCTTCAGTTACAAAGATTCATGCTTTATCCAGTATAAATGCATTCAGTAGCAAATTAAACCATAAGAAGCAGTTCGGTGAATGCAGGACTGAAGCCGCAGAGTCATTAAATTAAATAATTCAGTAAATGAAAAAATGAAACAATCTCCAAGTTAATAGCAGACAAAACCTGCTCTTAGTAGACTTTATTATGACATTAATGCAATTTATCGGACTCTAACATCCTAGACTGACAATAATGGTTATCCCAATATATCCTTTAGTGTCCTTGAACTTCATATTTGGACAATCTTACCTTTTCCATGACTACATAAGATAAGCAATTTCATTTGGCAAAGTTGCACACTTGCATGTGTGTGACAGGTTACATCACCTATATTAAATTGTGCGTACACATATGGAATTTTGAAGCACTCAGTACCAATAGCTCATTACGCCACCCTCTTCTCAGAGGATCACACTCTTCCTATTAGAAGCAAGCACTAGTGCATGCTGATAAAAGCAATCAATATGCTAATAAATCTTTTTGGAGGTATTTGAACAAAACCAAGCAAGTTTGAAATATTCAGCTCTGAAGTCACAGCGAGAACAATGTGTAAAATCATGGGGTGTGTTTCAATGCAGTTTCTTTCTTCAAAGCTATATTCAGAATCCATGGGGCAGCCTCTGTGAGAAGATGCCGGAGCTGCCCCAACCGCTCCACCCATTAGCAAAGAAGGTGGTGTTTCTGTGAAAGCTTATGTAAGGAAGAGTGAAAAAAATAACTATGTGAAAGCTCTGAGAGAGATGAGTGAGAAAATAATGCAAGAGAGGTCCCTGCAGACATCAAGGTGGGAGCAGGAGGAGGAGAAGAAGGAGTGGGCTCAATGATCTGAAGGTCCCTTCCAACCTAGCCAATTCTTTGATTCTTTTGGCCAGGAGGGTATCTAGAAGAGACATGAACAAAGAAGTGAACCTGAGCCTGGGAAGAAGAGAGGTGAGGAGTATGTAGTTTTAGTTTTTAATTTATTTCTCCTTGTTCTATTCTCTTATTGTTTCCTAATAAATTAAATCAATCTTCTCTAAGTTGAGGCTGTTTTGTCCATGACTATTTTTGGTAAGTGATCTCCCCATTCGTATCTTGACCCATGAGTTCTTCTGAGTTTTTTCCCCCAGTCCTGCTGAGAAAGGGCTGATAGAGAGCAGCTGGATGGGTACTTGGTAGCCAGCCAAAGTAAAGTCAATGCACACAGAGTATGTGAGAAGGAAAGAGAAGTTAAAATGCTTTCAGTAATACCCACCGTCTAATACAAAGAAAAAAAAAAGAGTTTGCACTACATATAAATAAAACTTATCAAGTTACTTTCTGGTATATGATTTCCAAACATTTTCCAAGACTCAATGAAAAGACAGCTTTACTAGACAGATTGAGGAAACTTTTCAAGTCAATTGATGCACAGTACTTGATAATTAAAATTAATCTGAAGGCATGCAACTACTGTAACCGCCCACTCTAGGCAAGGAAAAATCACTGTCTCCATTGTTAGCAAGCAAAACTTGTCAGAAATTTACCAAGGCTATTGAAGAAGTAAATACTTAAGTCTGCATAGTTGATATACGTAGAATTTATAAAGGGACTCAACGTTCACATGTTAGTCTACCTAGAAATACACTCCCTTACCTAAATTTCTAATATCAAAAAAGTAAAAATAATAAAAAATAAATTCTACCAGATGAGATTGAGAAGAAAACATTGAAAAGATTTACCACTGTGAATATGTTGATTTTTTTAATAATGGTTGAAACAATGAACTTGAAAGATTTAAACACCACCATTTATATTCCTAAAGTACACACATTCCTGCATTTCACTGTAGTGTGACAGTTCCTAGAAGGAACTCATTGAGATAAAGCAGAAGTAGTTTCAAACTCCTCATTACACTTTCAAATATGTAAGCAGATGTTATAGAATAATTAAACACAATTCATTCCAAATTTAAAACAGCAGAAACTTTGAGATTAACATGCATTTTAAACCAGCTGTTTCTGAGAATGAAGAAAACAGGTAAGTTCTTGTATGAGACAGGTAGCTCATACAACAGAAACTTGATCATTGATTTTTCTTTTCAGCTAGAAGGAAGAAATTACATGCCAAAATGGTGTGATTTTTTCACCTGTTTGAAATTAATTTGAAATCCCCTTCACTGATACAATATTTCACTAGTAATCCAGTATGTCCCTGAGAATTAATATTCCATCTACAACTTCTTACAGAAAGGATTTTAAGAATAGGAGAGATGACACAGCCTTTAAACCTAAAGGGGTTGCAATTCACTAAGAAAACTCATCTCACTAACAAGATAAAGCAGTTTTTTTTAATCATGTTTGTTTAAAATTACCAAGCCAAATTAAATTCCTACGTGTCAATTTAATGAAATGTCAAACAAACACATTAAGTTGCCATTATAGCTTAACCAGTAAAGAATTGTCCTCACTGAAATTCTGTGTTCAAATGATATGGTTCTAAATGTTTCTTTGTACTTCATAATTTTTAGTAGTTATGTTACCCATGTTTCTGGTATTAAGATAATTGTGTACATCTTATATAAAATAACAGAATATATATATATGTTTATTAACATGTAATTATAGAACAGACCAGGTTGGAAAGGATCTTAAAAGAACATCTGGTCCAAGCTCACATGGAAGATGGAGCATAGATACAATTATTAGCACCCTATATTCTTCCATCATGTACACTGGAATTAATTCTGTGGGCAAAAAGAGAAAATTCCTAGTAACTGTAGGCATCATCAAATTCAGTTACAAGCATCCCTCACAGCCCTGGCGTGACCAGCTTTGGAATTTCCCAAGGAGAAATAATATAGGAATGAATGTGGCTATAGAACATAAGTACTTGAAAGAAAAACAAGAGATGAAGAAGGGGAAGTATTCCTTGTCTAATAAAACAAAGCAGCTATAAATTTTCTATGAAAGAAACATTTACATTTAGGCATTGAGAGACAGGTAAGAAAGTTAAAACAAGGCAATGTAAAGCACCAAAAAGTCACAGAAAGTGCTAGCTATTCATGCAGGTATGTACTGTAGTAGATAACAAGAATTAATTTAATAGATTTTACAGAAGAAGACGATGAGAATGTGGATCTGAGACTTTTCAAAGCATATTGATCATTTCATTAGCATACTTTATTTTGGGCAAAGTTCTACATTGCAGACTTTCACTTAATAGAGCTCATCATCAGTTCATATACCAAATATGAGTATCTAATTTTACATATACATATATGAGAACAGAGAATAAACATCTAGAGTGAAGAACTGCAACAATGAAGAGTATAACCACAGTTCCATATCCAATATAGGCTGGATTACCAACTACAGAGAGGAACTCTCAGAGTACCGGATTTCACTCAAACTGTTTCTGCTTCCCGGTGTTTTCTATCATTCTAGTAATGCTTTTGGTTCATAGAGTTTTGCACACTTTTCTACTGATTACAATGCTAATGAATCTGTTTGATATGCTCTGCCCTAGAAGTGAAACATAGCAACAATTTAATCACATTTAATAGAAACTTCAAGGAAATTACTTACCCTATTGGTCTCGAAACAACAAGCTCCACTTGTGGCTCAGGTTTGGATTCTAAAATGATGTTATAAACCTCCTCAAATGTGGCTCCTTGTAGTAGCCTTCCATTCCATTCTAATACTTCATCACCTGCAGTTTCAGTAATAACACACTGCTTAGGAAGCCTGCTGTGAACTGTACTTACAGTGACAATTTAAGTCATTCTACTGTCAGTTTACTGCATTATGGAACTTAAGCTGCAGAACAAGTTTGGGTTTTTCAAACAGTAAAATTCTGAGTATTATCTGTAGCTCTGCTTCAAATACGTAAAGTTTAGTGCAACAACAGTATAAGCGGGACATCTGCCAAATCAGATACAGCTCTTCCTTGCTTTGGCATCTGTGGCTTAGAGAAATTCCAGCATGTTCTTTAAAATATGAAGATCTTTAAAACAGTGTATTTCACCAGCTTGCTCTTTTGAAGATCCGTTTACCTCTGCAAGTTTCATATTTAAGGTTCAGATAGCCTTCTGTTTACAGCTAATTTCATGCACATTCTACAACCTAGCAATCTATTGTTTACATGCTGGGATAGAAGCAGTTTCTTAGCTGAGCTTGTACTGTTTACACAATTGCAATAGCTTGGTTTGCTCTAAACAAATATACACCACAAAATTACTGTGCAGGATACCAGTGGAATATTGTTTTGAGAATAAAAACATTATTCTATGACTAAAAATATTAAAAAATTTTGAAAAACATGATAATTTATATGCTTCACAATCTCAGCAAATTCAATAATCTAGTAACTGAATATCAAGTTAAAGACTGCAGTAGTTCACCACAATGATTTAACAAAATTTCACATGTAATTAAACTTGTGTTTTTGTTATGACCTTCGGTAAAGCAGTTCAGCAGCATAGATCTACAGCAGATACATACCTGGTCTAAGATGCCCCACTGTATCAGCTAAGCTTCCTTTTTTAACTTTAGTGATAAATGCGCAGAGTCGACCTGATTCAGTCATCTTTCCTCCTACTACCTGTTTCAAAGAGGAAGTATTTCACAGAATAAAAATTAGTTTAAATGAGTTACATGTTCTGGCAGAGAGAATTCAATTATTTCCTTGTTTTTCAGGTAGTCCAGATAATGCAGATAAGCTTGATAAAAACACCACAGAATGTTGGCTGTGACAGGTTATGTTTGTACCGATTAAACACAACGCAAATATAGAATGCTAAGTCTTTTGAACTTTAGCTAATATCTGTACAGCATTTCACTTTATTTGAAATTACCACTCAAAAAGTATGGTATTAGATTGCTGACTTCAACAGTTTTCAACTGATATACTAATGTAACTCGTGATGTTCACACTTAGTATTGAACACCTCAATTAATCAAATCCAATTTGTCTCGGCAAGTCAGATGAAAATGCTCACACTGAAGATTTCTCCACAGGAAACTTAAACATGTTTGTCCTTTACACTATCTTACAATCAGGAGATTCAAATATGACAATCAGTTACAAATTCTTAAGGTTTCTTAATAGTATTCATATTCAAATTTAAAATCCAGTTTGAGTTACTTTCAATAAAGTGAATATTCGAAAATTCAGGTCAGGAATTAAAAAGTATTGAGAATCACTCTTTTCAGATGTCTATAGAGATTAAAAGGTAGTCACTCTTGAATCTAAACTATACATGAATCTTGGTGAAGAGTTCATCTTTATGATAGAAGATTTTAAATACAGAAGTTTAAACAAAATGTACATAAGAGTGCTGCTGTTAGCCTCTTCATTTGCATTTTCTGGCATTGAAATAACAACATACAAACCAAAACTGATGCACAACTGACTTCTCCACTTACTTAAAAATTAACTTATTTTTCAGTCACATAAAAAATTGAAAATAATTCCAAAATATTTTAGCATATAAGTAACTACACTGATTTAATTCCTATTTAGAGTGAATGACTGTATCCTAATCTGTGTACCAAAAGTGAAGTTAGTGTCATAGTAAATAGAGAATGGAGAATTAATCAAACTTCTTCATGACTGCTCTCAACAAGGATATTGAATCAAAACAAATACATGATTTTTTCTTTTACTGCACGTAATTAATTCTCATTCTTGTACTGGTATTGCTGGAACTGCAAATAATAATACACAAAAAATGAGCTAGAAATAGCTTTATGATATGTTCACAGACTAGTCCATAATGTAAAAGATTTGAGCATATTATTTAGTGAGCACTAAATAATGTTCCATCTTGTGTATTTAAAATGTATCAAACCAAAAAACTAGAGGGTAAAAACAAAAAATGCAAAACCAGGCTCTTCCATTGGCAGACTCCGTCTTTAACTTACAGATGTTCCCCTGATGTTTAGCAGTGATAACTGATTTTTCACATTTCCCTCTCTCTTTGAAGGAAGAGAAGTAAATACCATGCTGTAATCTTCAGTACTGGAAAAATGGACAGGTCTTGGCTTGCCAAGCAAGGATGCACTTTGTCCCATGAAGAGCAGACATTCTTAACAAACCTGTAAATCATGTCTAGTCTTTCAGAAAATAAAAATATTTCTTTGAACCTGTCAGGGACCATGTGAAATTACTCTTGATAAGTACAATAAAATATCTCCATATTTAAATTTTGAGCATTGTAACACATTATAGCTATTAAAATGCATACATTATATAGTATCTTCATTAGAGATAGCTAGTTTAACCAAAAAAGTTGTTAGTTCTGAAATTATCAATTACCAACCTTCAGTCCAAGCATTGCTCCCGAGTCTCTAGGCACACTTCCATCTTTTAGTCGTTTATTTAACAAAATCCGACCAATGAGACGATCTCCATCTTTGGATGGTTGCCAAGTTACAGGATGCTATCATATGATGTCAATAGAAAATAAAGATAATTCAATTTTAAATAAAAATATTTCAACAATAATTTTCATTTCCTGATATAGTTCAAAAATGGTATGAAAGTATTATGATTACACCAATATTTAATGTAATAGAATGGCAGAAAACTGCACGGGAATATATTTATCTTGATATTAGTCAAATGCAATGTTTCTCTAACATTTAGTAATGTTAACTATTTTATTAAATTAAACTTGTAAATATATAGAATGATCTTTACACTTTGGTCACACAGACAGAGATAACCACACATAGTTATCTGCATGGAGGTGGCAATCACACCTGAGTACTGAAAAAAAACAGTAGAGGTCTGTCTTAAGAGTAATACTGAAATAAATGGCTTAATGAAAACCAGAAAGTCAATGTAAGACATTTCTTACTTTTCTATATTCCAAATATGTTACATTTTTCTAAGGCTGACAAACAGTCTTGGTGTTTTGCTTTCTCTTAATTGTATTGCTTCTTTCTTGGAATAATTAATTAACATATGAAGCATAATCACTGTGAGTAGAACTATTTTGTTACTATACATGTTCAGAGTTATACTTGCATATTGGCATAATTAATGAAATTGAAATGTTTTCTTTTGTGTAATCATAGCACTTTTTCACAGAAAAATAGTATTTCATGCTCTATTTCATGCAAAATTGCAGGCACAGACAAATACCCTCCCATTACAACTAATAACTCTAAAAAGATATATCACAACCTCCACCAAACAGAAAGCAAAAGTAAAAAATACCAAAGCAAATGGCAATGCTTTTAATTCTGCACAATGCTGCACAAAAATGGCATGGCAACAAATAAAAGAACCATGGCAGTGAAAGGGAAAAAAGAAAAACAACTTGTCTGTGCAGAGAGACCAAATTTTCTCCCTTTTTCACCTGGGGTTTTAATCTATTAATTTAATTTCAGCCCCAGGAGTTTGAACACAGTAAATCAAATAAGCCAATCAGTAGAATCCTTATTGTTAATTACTTTAAACTTGAAAGTAATGCCATGATATGCTGTTATACAAACATAAGACAACGTTCCTTTATGCCTCTCAATTTTTTTCTTAGGCTGCCAAACAGAAAAAGCTGCAAGCATGCAGAGACTTGTCATTTGTTTTTCTTTTCTGCACCTTAAAAAATGTTACATTTTCACTAGAAATACCCTATCTTTTATTTTATGCACTATTTTAATGAGTGACATATAGCAAACAAAGACCAAATGAGTAGGTTAAAACGCAGGCTCCATAATCTCAGTACCTTCTCGCTATGGCTATGTTCCTCGTTTAGAGTCGTGCTACTACACGTATCTACCCCAGAGTCTTTTATCTGAGGCTCAGACCATTCCAAGTCCTCTTCCAAAGAGTGGCCACCAAAGCACACCATTTTCTTTTGCCTCTGGGATAAGGTGTTAGAATCCGACAAAACTGCCTGCTCACTAGTTTTTCTTTTTCCCCTTTGACTGTCCCCTATAGGTGTGGAATAAAAAAAAGATACAAAAAAGAAAACATGCAAAGGTGTAAATAAATCAAAGGAAATGTGAAATGATAAAGGCAACTAAATGGTAAGGCTCCACATGTCTCACCAAAGACATTGGGGATGCCTCACTGCTATGCCAAGACGTATGGTCCAACCAGTTGTAATCCATGTCTCCTGCGAGAATCAGACAGACAAGACAGTGCGGTAAAGGAAAGGTGAAAGAAAGGACAGACAAAGATACAGTAAAATTGTAGAAACTTCTGATTATTCTATCTGATTCATAACCTCTGCTTAGCAGGACTTGCAAAGTGCTTCCAAGAAAAACATAATGCTCCAGCAATAGAGTATTAAGAAATATGAAATACAGTGAGGAAGGAGGTACATTTATGTGTGTCTACGTGTCCATAAAATTATGTACAGTATAAAGCATCATTGCTTCAGAGTTTTTAACTGCTTCTATAAAATTACTTAGATAATTACAGTAAGATAAATGAAAAGGCAAACTGTATTATTTCCCTAAAAGAAGTTTCAGAAAGAAAAGCATTTGAATATGGAATGAGCTTTCATCTAATGAAACAGTTTTGTCCTAAGGAACGTATTTCTTTGGTTTCCCAACACAAACTAGCTTTTATTCTAATCACTTTAATAAAATAGTTAAAACAATGCTATTTTCTATTCAACTGTAGAGCAGATAATGTTTCAAGGAAGGTTAAGTGATCTGTAAAATATCATAGATAAGAAAAAAAAATTTTTAGAATTAAAAGCTTATTAATTTTACTCATAATACCTAGCAAAACATCTTCTGGTTAACCATCATGAAGAATTCTAGTAAATACAAGTACCTTATTTCTAAGAATCATGTAGATTTTGGACAAAATATATAGGTGACTCACAGAATCAGAATTTAAGCTGTGTGGCAGATACATGGCCAGAAGAAAGGTTTAAGAAACAGTTTTAAAGAATAGGTCTAAATTAATGCTGCTGTCCATAGAACGGGAGAATGATTCACCTATTTAATAAAACATTCCCTTTTATATAGGTAATTTAAATTGAAAATTATGCCCATAGGTTTTGTATTATATTTCTCTCACCACTGCTACTCGAAGTGACATAAAAAATATTTTGTTACTACATACTGCATATTATTTTGATACAAGATTTTTGGCGCAAGAAGAAAGAAAAAGTTTTTTCTACTGAATTTCATGACCAAAAGAATCATAGGAAAGTTTAGGTTGGAGGAGACTTTAAAGATCATCCAATTCTAACCCCCCTGCCATGGATAAGCACACCTCCCACTCAACCAAGCCAAAAAGAACATTAAACCAACATAGTTCTGATCTCTTTAGCACAGACCACATATGGCACTCTCCTATTTCCTGCTCTTCAGAGCCTGTTTGACGTTACTCAACCTCTTCCGTTGCTCAGAACCTCATAAATTGATGAAATATAACAAATAGGTCTGATCAGAGCCTTAACACTTGTCTGGAAAGCTTTATGGAGATGATCTAAAGATACGGCTCCATAGAACTGAGCGACAAAAATCTAATTAATGCTTTTAAAAAGTAAAATATAGTCTCCTCAGAGGGATATTGAGCACAAGGAGATATATGATTTTTTCAATGTTTTTCCTTATATGTAGAATTGCATAAGCTATATAAGAAAAAAAAATCAAGCCTCATCTACATTTTGAAGAGGGAAACACACAGAATGCAAAGGATTTTTTTTTTCAAAATGTCAAAATGATACTATGAAGCTGGTCACTTATATTCGCAAAAATTTATTAGCATATTAAATATCCTTTGATTTTACAAAAGTATTATTTTGAAGTTTTAATTAATTAATATAATCTAAGTAATGAAGAGGGCTAGTGTAAATGTACTAACTGTGCTTCTTTGCTCTTGAAAGGAAGATTCTCAACAAAATTGCTTTGTTGTGACTAACATCTTGACTACATTAGAGATAAAAGTGTGTCCATACTGCTAAAGGGAAAAGAAACATTTTTCTGAAAGCTAATAACATTTTACAAAAGATACTTCTAACATAGAATTTACAATGCTGTCTTACCTCTCCCTCCAAAGACATTGCTTAAGGGGAACTGGGTGAAATTCTCAGTGACCTCATGAAAATCTAGCCTCTGCAGAAATGTACATTTAGAGCTACCAAGAAGACAGCAAGAGATTCAGTATACATATTGCCTTCTTTACAAATCTTGAGTTTAAAATATATTTAAAATACTCATCTCAGTATAGTAAAGAGATCTCAGAAAAACTCATCTCGGTATAACAAAGAGGAATTCTCAGCTTTAATTAAATAAACATGAGCCCACATTGTTTGTTCACAGCAGTTATTTTCTGTGTCACCAATGTCACTGCTGCACCCAAACCCAAAGTCTGACTAAAATGTTGTAATTGCATTCCCTGTAATTTGGCATCTAATTCTAGGAACAGAGCATTGAAATAAAATGGGCTTTATAAACAGAGCAGTTAAAAGTGTTCATTCTCACCAATTCCAATTCCTGTCTCTGAGAAATAGAGTATTATCATTTAAATTATTCAATTTTAATAAGGCATTAACAATCTACCACTGCAAATTATGGACTATCTTTTTAAAGTTTTAAATTCTTAGCAACAATCTAGACTACCAAAAGAAGCCACCAGAAAGGAATCTGGGAGTATAGCTGTAATATCCTTGCTGTTCTACAGTGATAGCAGGACTCTACCCATATCTGATGTAACCCATCACGGCTTGCCAATACCTCTCCTATTCTGCCTTTTCCCATATCAATTATACAGGTTCGCATGAGCTTGTCAAGAGCAAGGACTCCTATCAAACTTAACTGTCAACTCTATGTCCAAGTAGGAAAGAACTTCTTAAAAATAGGAACATAAGTTACTGAAAAATTGAGGCCCCTGAGATGTACAGAATAAAAATTCCCTTTGCAAAAGTGCATATACCAAGACAAGAAAAACTGGTCCGGTCTTCATTTGCCAGTGTGCTTTACGGTGTGGATGTGCTATCTGAAATAGTAATCTACTTACAGTAATGCACACCACAATGTGTAAGAACCTACCACTGCAAATAATGAGATTTTAAGGTTTTACATTGTCAGGAATAATTGCTTAGTACACTTAGACTTGTTTCAGTAGCAGTGAATTATTTCATGAAGTCACTGGATACAGATTTTTCAATTTCTATAAATTGTTAAGTCTTGATTGGGTAAAAGATTTGTGAAATATCAGAGTCCCTGCTGTTAGAAGGGATATCCAGTACTAGATCAGGTTGCTCAGAACCTCATCAAGCTTGGCCTTGAATTTCCTTAGGGATAGGGCCTCCAGGTTGCACCTCTCTGGGCAACATGTTCCTGTGTCTCACCACCCTCCAGAAGTGAGGAACTTCTTAATGCCTAATCTAAACCTGCCCTGCTCTGGTTTGAAACCATTGCCCCTCATCCTATCGCTAAATACTCTGCCAAACAGTCTCTCCTCAGCTTTCTTACAAGGCCATTTAACATTTAAGACATACAGTTCTTTGCTTCCTTACATGAAAAATAGTTAAACCGTAATCTTTCTGTAACAAAGACAGTTGTTTTCATTCTGGCTACTGTAGTCTTTCGGTTATTTCTCTTACACAATAGCAGATGCTTTATTACTGAGAACATCTTCACTAAAGATGTGCAGAAGTAATTACTCAGGAAAAAATGCCACCTCACTGATATATTAGCTCTAATATCAAAGCCATGTCTCATGGAAAAAGGAACTAATCTATTACCAAGCAAGATACAGTCTTAGCTAATGTCATTATAAGAGCATTCAGTTGCCTCATGAGTTCAGGAGAGCAGCTGGATACCAGAAAGGACATATGGCAGGTCTGCTCTTATTAATGTCAGTGAGCTCTATGTGTGTATAGAAATCTTGCATGGACACATCAGGTTGGGAGAAAAATCACATCACTGACTTGGCCTTTCTGCACAAATTATGTTAAACTGAAATCTTTGTAAGCTCATGTTTTGTTCATTTTCTTTAGACAGAACTAAATAGGCAGACTTTCTTCTTCCCCACCCAAGAACCCACAGTAATGAGAACTCCCCATAGCAGTGAGAACCTTGAAGGACATTGTATATTTAAAAGAATTCCAGTCATTTTACATTCTTCTTACATTTTAGTGTTTTATTATGTATTTTTTCTTCTTAGAACAGTTTTTCCATACAGAAAGAAGGTAAATAAGTATAATTCAAAAGGCATTAAGTAATTTGAATTTAAGCTATACTGATGTGTCTATGCTTCCTTGAGTGGCATCCAAATCCGCAGGGGAGTCAAAAACCATTTCAAAAAGTTTAGAAACAAGACGCTCAATTTAACTGACTGTACTACATATACATAGCCATTTGGGATGACCCAAGGCACCCAAAGTCTTCACACCAGATAAGCCATATCCTTTCTGTCTAAACCAGAAATTTACACCTAGGTAAATTAAAAACACCATCTTGCTTTGAATCAAATAAAACAATAGCATTTCCCCAAATTGAAATATCACTGTCAAAAATGACAGGAAATATAACTTTTCATTCTCCAAGCTGTGGAGTCTACCTACTGTGGACTACATACTGCATGCTGAATACACAATGATCATATCAGCCAGTGATTATGCATATGTGTCATTACTCAAAACTACAAAAGACTTAGCCTTGCAATTCAGTCAGTTTACTCCAGGATGATTTCCAGCATAAGGTTATAGTGAGCTGAGCACATCCCATGTCATGCAATCCTCCTCCTAACTGCAAGGCTTCCAGTGAGGCCCTTTATCTGAAGGGCTCAAGAGAGAAGTGGCGAGTCAACTCAGACATTGAAGAACTCAGATTTAAGAAGGTTACTTCCATCTAGACTGCCACACAGTATGTGAATCCGAAGAGGATCTGCACAGCCAGAACTGCCTGGAGCTGATTGTATGAGTGCTTAAACAATTGCTTTGTCAGCTCTGGACACTTAAGGGATATGCTAGCATTTGGTGCAGAAACAAATGCAAAATTGCCTGGCACACAGAAAAGCACAGAAATTTCTTTCAACAGCAACACTAATGCGGTTTGAGCACTGCTGACAAAAGGAGACTTCTTCTTGCAGGACTTAACAGCAGGCTATGAAACACCATACCCTGCATTTCAATGTTTCTTGCTTGGAAATAACTACTCCTACAGATTTGTCAGCTTTCAAAGGGGAATAATCTAGGAAAGTGTCTGAAGGAACTCATCCTACCAGAATGAAAAAGAGAAGCTGTTCCTTATGTAAGTATATGAAGTTCATCTTTCTTTTAATATGGAAAATACAGAGAAATGCAGTCATTCAGAGAAAAACATACCAATCTTAATTACTGAAAAGGAAAGTGTAGACCACACTGATGGTTGCACTTAGCCCTGTGTTAACCAGTGGCAGTGGCTCCAAGAGCTGTACACAAAGGCCTCAGAGCCTTATCACTAGCAGCTGGGAAGTAATGGGTCAACCAGACAAATAAATGCGAAAGATCTGGATCTTTTATCAGCTCTCCTAGAAAGAAGGCCATGACTCATTCGTGAGACTCAATGATGCAACTCTTCAGAGAAATCAAAGATCAAGTAGTGCAACCAAACTTTTGCACACAAACTTGACCGTCATAAGACCTAAGAAAATCACCATGCCAAATCTAGCAGAAATTTCTGGTTTGGAGCTCAGAAGAGTAGCACATGTAATAAGAAGGAAAGTGTCCCTCATCTGAAAAGCAGAGGCAGCCAGAGCTCATCTCTGATTTCTGCATCTAAGCCAGTCATGTTTGTCTCTATTCATCTGACTAATTTAAACATCCACTTTAAGGAAGTCTCTGTTATTCTTCAGTGACTTTAAAAGAAGTCAAGATGATTAGCTCAGGTGTAGAAGTCCAGTTTGTGGATCTGCAGTTTTATAGAACCACTGCATGTTATAAAGAGTCTACAAGTGATTTTGTATCTAAGAGTAACCTTGCATAACTGCCCTTGTTAATTGTGAATATCCACAAACACTTTAATTTCTTAAGGGCAAGAAAGAAAAGCACAGAGAAGCTCATAGCTAAAAGAATATTATGAACAGCAAACCACTGTGTCCACAAGGCAGGTGAGAAAACACAATGGTGGAGGGAAGAGCACATAAGAATGCATACTCATGTGGCAGGAATGCTGACATAGAGAGCATATGGATATCCAGTAGGTATAGTGTCATCAAAGAAACTTCTTGTCTGCTTGAATCAGTCATTAAGAATTGAAAAAAGTTAGACTACTTAGGGAAAAATGTTATTAAAATTGAAGACTGTGGTTAACCCTGAAATAATACATAGTCTTGTAGAATCACAGAATCAGAGTTGGAAGGGACCTTCATAGGTCATCTAGATCAAAGCCCTTACAGAGAGCAGGGACTTCTAGTTCATTCTAGATCAGGTTGCTCAGAACGTCATCAAGCCTGGCCTTGAAGGCCACCAGGGATGAGGCCTCCACCACTTCTCTGAGCAACCTGTTCCAGCATTTCACCACCCTTATGGTGAAGAAGTTCTTTCTGATGCCTAATCTAAACCTGCCCTTGTCCTGTCACTGCATGCTCTGACAGTCCCTCCCCAGCTTTCCTGTGTGTCCCCTTCAGGTACTGGTAGGCTGCTATGACCACAGCAACAGTAGCTGTGTTCAACTACTACTAATAATGCTCAACAGAAAGGATATTACTCTTAATAAAAAGGACTGAAGGGTAAAAGGGTTCTCACTCTTTCTGAAACTGAGATGTAGCACCACTGGTGATAGAGGCACTTTTACTGCAAGTATTTTCTTAAGTATGTTTTGCTGGAAGGAATTATCATACTTTCTTTGAAATTACATTTTCTAAAACAAAATTAGGCTTAGTCTATCAGTTAAAGATATTCTGATAAGTGTCTTTTCTTAGAAAAAATTGCAATCAATATTGCAAGTACACTTGTACTGAAAAAATGGCTACTGCTACTGTACATTGTACATGTGGGCTGGAGCTAAAAAAATTAAAGAAATACCAAAATTTCTTAACACAAGTCCATACTCACTAGACTCCTACTGGAAGAGATGCTTCCAGTCCCATCATTGTGCACATACCAGATGACCACATATGCTTACAAACATACCTCTCATATGACACCTAGAGTGTGATGCTGTACGTCATACAACGGCCTCTATCATGTGATCCAGTATAAAATCTCACACTCTAGGCCACCAAGAAAATAGACCAGGTACCAGTAAGAAGTGGGGGAAAACAGCAAGACATTTTCTACTGGGAACCAAGTCCACCACTGCCACTCAGTATCTTAGTAATATTCAGGTTTCTCAGATTTGTACACCTTTGTTGTACATTCTCTACTACTCTGTTTCTCCTAAGCTCAGAGAAAAATGGAATTAATTAAGCACAATAAAGCTTAAATAATTTAAATTTTCAGTCCCTTCTTGCAGGATATGTCTTTTGCCTTTTTCTTCCCTATTTACATGTGCAAAGGCCATACTTCATATATCTTTCTTGTTTATCTGTCATAGCCATGCATCCCTCCACCCAACAGTTCCAACTCACAGCTTCATTACAAGTTCTTCACTATCTCAGGCTTGGAACCAGTAGCAGCAGTAGCATCTTGGTTATACCTGAAGGAGGGATGCATTCAAAGAGGAAACAAGCACTATTATTTATGCAGGAAAGAATAAAACCTATTAATGTAATCAAAGTATCCCACATCTGGCCTTTGTTTCACTCTTCTCTAACACTGTCATGATTTTTCCATCAACTTTAAGTAGATTGCCTACTTAGCAGTCCTGAATGAGAGCAGACAAGCTCCTAGATACAATGCACATAGGAATAAACTGGTGTCTGGAAGGTAAGAAAAAACCACAAAACCTTTTTCCCAAATCACTGTCTCAGAAAAAAATTAGCACCTTGGACAACAATTGCTAAGGAAGCACAGTTCTGTAATATAAATACGGGAGAACCGCTGCACAACTGGGATCCACTCTGCACATACACAACAAATTCCTTTCTCAGGTTTTGAAAATAGTCCAAGCAAATTAAACTGTCTTGCTGCCAACAGAAAGGCAACAGTAAAACCTGACAATCCCTGAGAAATGAGAAGGGAACTCAGTTGCTAAATGAACCACTGTGAATTTTTTTTGAGAAACAGCTGTAGTGTTTATGAAAGGTTTGGGTCTTGTGCTCGTGATACCTATTTTAGTCAGATTTTTCTTTTCTTGCCCATTTTATTTACACTCACCAAAGGTGGCCTGGTTAATCTAAGAAATTAGAAGCTACAGGAAAACTCTATTTAGCATTAGTATATATATATCCTCACTTAGTTCACTTTATGCTGGCTTGCCCTATGTTCAGATTTCCATAGATATACACCCCTTTTACATCTTAAGTTCTGACTCCTGCAAAATGACTGCCAGAGTAGTTCCAGCAAGGCCGCATGACATCTGGAAGTCTCAGGGGCACAGGATTTACCACACATGCACCAAATTCTAAATACATAACTGTTTCTATTTGCACATTTTGCATGGATATATGAGCCCCCTATCTTTGAGAGGCACTTTTCAACCAGGTTCATTGTAACTTCTTTTAGAAATGGGCATCTGTCAACGTGGAGTCTACACCAGTATTATCCTTGAATACTACATTTGAGGCTACTAAGTGCAAGTAATAAAAAGAATATATTTATTTTCTCAACATATGCATAGCTTCTTCTAATACTTGTCAGCAACAGAAAAAAAAAAAAAAACAGAAAAATCTAAAGCCTTACAATGTACAGTTATTTACTTTCAATATTTACTGCTTTGATGTCAGCACTCATTATTACAGACAAACCCTAAGCTTCTTTGAATCATTTTATCTTAATTACTACATAAGCCTCAAATTCCAAAGTGAGTACAACATGAGACATGAGAGACAAGAAGGGAATTCATTATGAGATGTGATGTCAATTCACAAACAAGAAAAAACTCAGCATGTCAGTTGTACTCAGGACACAGCTGTATTAACCTGATCAAGAAAACAACCATCCATAAGTAAAGGTGAAAGAATGAACAAGTCAGGAAGGAAAGGAAAAACTTTCTACCTTAGTTTTAAAGCAACACAAATGTACTTATCCATAATAGCTTACTATGTTTTTACTCACAAAATCACACAGAGATAATCCTAATGAAAGGAGACAGTAGTAACATGCTTCCTATCATAATAACATTAATGTCTAGAATCAGTTTCCATCACCAGCCCAATAGCCACCCATATATTATGACTGAGGATCAGCCAGTTATTTCATTGACCACATGATTTTCCTTTCTCACTACTACTTCCAGTGAGGATCACTCATGTTTTGCTACCAAAAAGTAAAATTGAGAAATACTCATCTTTTGATTTTCATTATGACATAACCTGTAAAGAAATAACATAACTGCATATCTAATAGGATAATGCAATAGAAATATATATGATTTCAAAATAGAAATATTTAGATTTTTAAAGTTAAACAATTTTTTAAAATAATCAAACCATATCTAAGTTATAGGTCATCATTTTGATACCATACTGTGGTATTCACAGTAGCTCATTATAAGCTCACAGTGGGCTCAGAAAAGAACCCTAAATTCTCTCTGTGTTGATCACTGTTAAGGAAACACACATTTTAGGACAATAATAAGAACCATCTTAAAACGAAAATATCCTGCATTACATACATGATTAGCTAGGCATTTTGAATAGCAAACTATCACTCAGGAGTTAAGATGATAAATTTTCTTGTCTGTAATTCTCATTTTGCTTTAGGGAGAAAGTCACAGGAAAGTTTTAAAATTCTGCCTATCAAGAGGGAAATACAAGTCCTGTGGTATATGTAATCAGATTGATATTAAGCTATTTATAATAAGGCAAAACAGCGTTTCATTGTAGTTTTTTTTCTTTAAAGCTGGTCTAAAGTGTCACATCACCAGCTTTTCTGATTTTCTAAAGAAGTATAATTTTTAAGTAATCCAAACTGCTACTTTCTGAGAACTGATTTTTGAACTGCAGCAGACACAGTGTAGGCTCACTTCACTGTTAAAGTTATTTAAGTAGCTCCTAATCACAGCAGTAAATCCAAAGTACCCTCCATCTCTGGCAGCACACTTGCCATAAAGGGTCTAGAAGCACACAGTGCAGCTGCTGAATCAGTAAGCTGGAGAGGCAGGGAAAAAAAATGAGTGAAGGGGTTTTTCATCACCTTGACACTGCAATAAAAGCCTCTGCAAACGAGTAATTGGATCATTAATTATTGATCTCCCTTTTAATAGTCACAGGGAAAAATCTAATTTGGTATATGTAAAAACATCTACTGTTTAGAGTTTGGTTACATGTTATTTTTGTCAAAGCACCTTCTTTGAAGGACATTAATTACCCCATTAGAGAGAAACAGAAAACATAAAACTGAAACCTCAGTGGATTCCAGAAGTAGCAATCATAATCATAGAATGGTTTGTGTTGGAAGAAACCTCAAAGATCATCCACTTCCACCACCTTGCCATAGTTAGAGACATTTCCCTCCAGACCCAGCTGCTCCAAATCCCATTCAGATGGACCTTGAACACATAATGAGCTGTCTAGTTCAGTTTCATAATTCCTATGCACAAGCT
Source organism: Turnix velox (assembly GCA_013400935.1). Classification (NCBI taxonomy): domain Eukaryota; kingdom Metazoa; phylum Chordata; class Aves; order Charadriiformes; family Turnicidae; genus Turnix; species Turnix velox. The sequence goes on from VZTY01015807.1 coordinate 59,425, forward strand.
TGAAAACATGACAGTTTATAATCAATTTTGCACAATGATCCAATCTACCTGTTTTACAGTTTAAAGAGCAGATGTTCAAAACTAAAATACCAATGACTGGAGCCAGTTTTTGAGACACCTTAGCACCAACCTCATTTTGTGCCTATATATGTTTGTATGTGCAGATGTGCATGCAAGGAAATTCATTAAGAGGAAGGTCATCTTAGAAAAGTAAGCATTCAGAAGATATGAATTACATGAGACTTAGTACCATGGAGTCCGTATACAGATATATTAACATAGAATCTTTCATAAGATTATGGCAAAATCCCCCCACCCTCCAGAATCACAATCATTATCTGTGCACAGAACAAAGGGAGTAGATAAGGTAAGTAACTAATCGATAACATTGTTTCTTTATTTAATGACCCGTTTCATTAGTTACTGAAGGTAATCTAAATGCAGATCTAAATACAGAATTACTTATTTCCTGAGTGTATTCCTCTGCTGTTCTCAGAGTATGCTAGTCTCTCAGGAGTCATAGATAAATTCAAGGAATTTTTCATTGTAGCCTGTCTTCTTAAGAAGTTTATGCTACAGCTATGCTCTTTTAAAATAAGCGATCCGTATACAAATAAAAAAGCAAGAACTAAAGTGTTCCAAACAATTTTCAGTGCCAAAAGCGAGAATTACAGGACTTGATTTCTCTTCAGTAATTTCTGGGTTTGCAGTTCTGCCTTTTCATATCTCTATTATACTTGGTAAATGTCAAGGATTTATGGAAAAAAAAAAAATTATTATATGATCAAAACAAAAAAACCAAATCCTCTTCCCTACATCCATTTACTACTGCTCATGCCTGCATATACAAACTGGATGGAAACCTTTTTCAAATAGAAATTGTCTAAATATATTCTCCAAAGAGAATCAATATGGCTAACAAAATGTCATGAAGATGCAAGGATAAGATTATTAAAGTTATATAGATATAAATACAGACACATTCACATTCCAAAATTAAGTTCAAATCCTAATGATAAATAGTAGATTTCTGAACTATAATTTTCAGCTCTGTCACGATTTCAAAAGAATACAGAAGAATGGAATGAAGTTCCACTAAAGAATAGTTGGTTGATATGAGCTCTATATTTATCTCATTTAGCTGAATACATAAATAAGCATGTTGCTTGGGGACCTTTCCACGGTAAACATGAACCATAATTAAAGCCTTTGTGGTAGATGAAACTGTAATAAAAGTTACATAAGGAATTTAATCTCAGTCTCCTGTTTTTGTATGATCACAATTATCCAAAAATATCTCTCCTGAGGGTAAATATATCCAGAATGAGTCCAAGCAAAAGGTCAGCATTTTTTCCACTGCTTTTTAAAGAAATTTCCCTCACATCCTCAACTTGTTTGTCTTTAAATTCCCAGGAAGTTGAGATTAGGAAAATACAACACTTAACACCCGCAAAAATAGCAGGGAATTTTGCCTCATGAATTGAACTAGCTCCTACATTATGGAGACTAACATGGCACAAAGCAGTCTTTCAGATAGTGTAACTTTTCTAGCTCACACCAAAAGTGCTTTTCAGAAGCAAACTGTGTAGATGAGCTGGATCACCGTTCTCTTCTACAGGGAGAAAGCCTATATTCACAGAATAAAAGTTGCCCACTGAAACTGTACTGCTACAAATGAGGTTAATAACTCATTTTTATTACACATATATCCATACTAACAAAGTAAAATGCTTTAAAAGCCAAACAAACAGAACTAAGATAGTTGTGAAGTAATTTTTAAAATATCCTCTTCTCTCTTGCTTCAGTTGCTCATTTTCTTAGGTTTATGCCTTATTTGATGATAGAATTAATCTAGATTAACACAACCCTTCAAATAAAAGGCTTTTCACATTCAACTTATGACTCTCAGTTTTACTGTCACATAATCCACTCTTGCAATAACCCACTATTACCTAAAGATGACTGGCAGCAAACACCACAGGTTCCTCTTCAGAGATTTAAGCACCTCACTCATGAACTACATACTCAACTTTGCAGAGCATGAAACTGAAAACTTTTGGCAGGGAAATACAACAAGAAATATGAAAATTACAAAAACAACTTTTCAGAATTTGGTTGAAAATTAAAAGTGTTCACTTAAGTTCTAGGAGATTCCCATGATTCAAGATCACTGCCAGAACAGAGCTTAGCATTGAGATCCATTTTACTTTGAGCTCATTGCTCATTACAGTTGTGGGAACTCTACTCTTGGTATCGCTGTAAAGGATTCATATGTGTATAAAGCCACAGTTGGCACAGGCGTCATCCCAAAGACATTAACAGATTTGTCCAGCTGACATGTAAACAGAAGTTGTGCGGCAGTGCATACTTGTAAATGTACCCATTAGTCCCTTGAAACACCACTCAGCAAATTTCTTAGGATTCCCTAAAACATTTCTCTTTTCTGCCTATGTTCTTCTCAGCAGAGACAAAATATCATACAGCATCTTTGCAGTGCTGTAAGAACCACTTATCCAAGTCCTTATTCTATTCAAGGTTCTATAAAAAAGCAGAGCATTGAATAAACTATAAATTAATAAATTCATTCTCATTACAACATTGTATTACTCATATCTGAACAAATTTCTATGAAAACATTTTAGTTATTTTACTGTGATCAGACATAATTTTAGCCTTGGTATTCTGTTGTCTGCTTACTATTACACAAGTAAGCTTGTATTATAATTACCTAGCCAAAAAAATATTTGCTTAAAATGAAACCTTGACTGGTATCACCGCAAAAATCCAAAGAATGCCACTACTAACCTTCATTCTGATACATTTGATAATAGACTGTGATTCACATTTCTATAATTGATTTGTTGAAATAAGGAGATATTACAGGTTTTTGTGGGATTAGCTGTGTTCAGCTACACACTGTAAACCACACAAGCAGTTAATGACTTGTTTGAGAGATACTGCTTTTTCTGCCTTTTTTTTCCTTAGATCATCCTCTGTCAAAGCTGATCAAGAACTGACAAGTATGATATGCTTTGGGAGTAACAACTATGGCAAACTACACATCCTAATGAAAGCAGTTACATAATTTAACTGTCTGCCAGAATTCAGCATCTTTTCTTTTTCCTTGTTCTCAGATGAGATCTTATGCAAAATAATTGTTTCCACTTTTCATATGTAACTATTCTCAAGATCAGCTTTTTTTTTCTGTTTTTGCAACATATCTTTTTTTAATAAGTGTAGAATGATATTTATCATTTGTTTTAATAAAGGCAGAAGCTACAAAGATTCATAGTATAGAAATCCTCTACTCCTAGGCCTTCATACATTTCCAAGCCCAAGAGTGTTCCAATGGGGAAAAGGCAAAAAAACTTAATGCCTTTTTTCTTCAACTCCAGGGACTAGTCACACCAAGATCTTAGCAGGAGTTACTCCATTCCTAAAGAGAATAGAAGAAACTACAATAGGGCCTTTTGCAGTCTTTTACTGAAGTCTCTTTACCTCCTCTCCAAAAACTCTGTCTAATAATCAGGCATGAGAGCTAAATAAATAGGTGAACATAGTGATAGTGGAAGACAACTTTGGATACAAACATAATCAGCTACAAAAGTTGTCCCAACATTTCTATTATGATGAAATTATGTTCTTGAGTCAGTATTTCACTGTAGACACTGGCATAGTTCTCTCACCAGGAGCTGCAACTTTCATACTGAATTCTAAGCAGCTCTGAACAAGCCAAGGAAGCAATGCCTTGCTCTAAGTCATGGGCTACAAGTTACCAGTCCTCAGTGTAGCAGAAGACCAAACTGATCATTGACATTAACGTCACAGCTTGGTTACTTTAAAGAATGGGAGTTATTTTGTCTATGATAGGCATAATAAAGTAGGTGACTGCAAGATTCATGTACTTTTTTACTTCTGTGAAACCTGCCTATTGTCATAATACTTGCAGAGCTGTTGTGCAGCCAGGAATATGGTGGATGTCAAGGCTATACAGTTCTTTCTCTGGCTTAAAGGAACCCATCAGGAGAACTATCAGGCAGAGACAGCACCAGAGAAGTACTGGTGTGGATTGTTCTTTCTCAAAAACTGTATAGCACTAAAGACTTCAGGCCCTGTTCCCAGTTCTGGTCTTGTACAATGTCATGGTTATTTAATCTGCTAGAACATATGTTCATAATGTTCACAGTCATAAAAAGAGTAGGCATAGGAGAGCTTTGAACATAGCAGAAAGGCTATGAAGTCAATGTATTGGAATGAGCAAATCCTACTAGTGCTAACAGAAGAGTCAAATGGGTATCACAGCTTGAGAATTTAGAACATTTTGATTTTTGCAAAATCTTACAAGATGAAAAATGGACCAAAGAAAAGGCTAGCACATAGAAAGTCACAGAAGCAATTCTGGGGGCAAGATGGAAATTAACTGAATTCAAGGGGAAAAAAAATTAATTTATTGCCCTTTTTAAATGCTTTGTGCCTAAATAGAATGTTATTTCAACAAAAATTGTGTCAAGAGAACTCCAGCTGAAATCTAACAAATGTATTAAAAGTTAACTGAAATGTGAATCTTTGGTACTTCCCACAACTGTAATGAGCAATGAGCTCAAAGTAAAATGGATCTCAATGCTAAGCTCTGTTCTGACAGTAATCCATTGATTTCCAGTCCATAAAATCAAGACAAAGCTTTTCTTCGACCTACAGAGATAAAGAAATAAATGTGAGGTATTCAAACACTACTGTGATGAGTGTTCTACAAAGGACCATGAAAAAAATAAGCTAAAAGGCTCTTTCAGTAGGAATTAAATTAATAAATATCTGCCTCATTTCTCCAGATATCTCTCATTACTTACAGTGAAAAAGGCACATGCCTGCTGAAAAAGGACTATGAGGTAATCAAATTTAAGATATTAACATTTAAGGAAGCTGACCATGACGTCTTGTTACTTGTTATTAATATTTTAAATTCAGACTTGATTCTAAAACACAGCAAGAACTGGTAGCTCATCCCTAATTCCTACAATGCTAAGTAGATCATTAAGTCCTTGGATCAGAAATGTGCTCTGATTCCATGGACAAAGGAGTAAATGCTTTCTCTCAAGGAAACTCGCCTTGAGAATCTCAGGGCTTATTTTGTCAAACTGTAAATTTTGTCTTCAAAAGTATCTTAATTTTTTTACACCAGTACTTTTTTTACAAAGCTCCAATTTCCAGTTCTTGCTTGCTTTTAAGTTAAATCATATTCTAGTACCATAATTAGGGCATCAGAAAGAAATTACACCAAAAGTTTACCCAGTTCCGCTATTTCACATACAATTAATTTAAATTTAATTACTTAAACTATGTTTTAATACAACTAAATAGAAGCTGTGGTGTTCAGAATAATAGAAACTATTTTTTACACAACTTTAATACTATTAATTTTGATATTTTAAAAATCTTCATAACACCTTAGCCAGTACCATATTCTATTTAACAACATCAAAATACTATTGTAAGTTTATCTTTGATGTTAGCCAGAATGCTGTCAGCTGGCACTGCAAATACAGATGTAAGCGAAAATCTGGCCAGCATTGTTCAAATTGCATTTATACAGGAGTTTCTTTTGGCTTAGGAAAATACTTGGCTTTGTTTTATATAAAGTGTAGCCATTTTAAATGCATACAATATAAATGTTGATGGTGATATGCTTTGTTTTCTGTTAACATCACAGAAAAGAGGACTGTTCACTCTGATGTATCGTCATCAATTAAATTACATTAGATGCACTAAACACATTCAAAAATGCAATTTGTAGAACAGACAGATTTGCTTTCTTACACAAAACTCTCATTTTTTTTAATTCCTACAATGCTATAAAAATTAGAATACCTCACTTTCATCTGTCAAGAATCATTATTTCTGTAGTTTGAAAAAAATTTGCCTTGGGTAACTAATGTCACATGGGTTATGTGAAGCTGAATGTTGAAGATACCATTGTTACAAAAGCCTTATGTTACTATTCACAAAACTTTTGGTCTTTCTGTAAGCACATAATACTGCATTTAATGGAATGGTTCCAGAACTTCATCCTTACAGTTTACAAATGAATAATGCATATATTTCCATATACTGAATAAAACTTTTCTTACTCTTAAAGCTATTCAGGTTGGAAAAGACCTTTAAGATCATTAAGTCCGTGATCCTAGACTAGATCTAACCATTAAGCTAGCATTGGCAAGTCCACCACTTAAGCCAGGTCCTTAAGCACTAAACAACGCATCTACATGTCTTTTAAATACCTCCAAGGATGGTGACTCCACCACTGCCCTGGGCAGCCAGTTTCAATGATTCAGTTTAACATCAAATACTTTTTTTTTTTCTATTTAGCTCTATCACAGACAATGCAAGTAAGTCTGCAGGTCATTTCTTATTAGAACTTTCTGAATAGTCTACACTAAAATGTGCAGCATATCAGTAAAATCATGCAATCAGTGAATCGGTTTGTTTCAACATTAATATCATCAGTTAAGTTTTAAAATTATTAATTACTGCACTGCTTCAACACTTGCTCCTGGAAACACATTTCATATGTTTCATATTATGTTTCATATTAATTCATACTGTTAGCAACTAGAATACAGAGTAACTTAGAGGTATAAATCAGTTCACTGAAGTCCTAGATTTGATTATACACTAACATGCATAGTGAAAAAGATAACTGTAGCCCATATAAATTTTTCTAAATGAAATAGATAAATTCCCAATTGACTTCTGAATTCCTTACTTGACTATTCAACCCTCTGCTCTGTCATGTTCATTATTCACTATTCAGATACCAGATAACATTTCAAATTGAAAGGTGAATTACATTCTGTACTTTTCCTTATCATATTCTTTAACTACAGGCAAAAAGCATTTTTCTGTATATGCTAAAACAGTTATCTAAAATACAACCATATTTTAATTAAGAACTTCTCACAAGCCAACATTGGATACCACACATGCTTCCGCACTGGATTTTCAGTCTCAACTGCTAATATTTTTCATCCATTTTCTTGGTGGTGTTATGGATGCCTTAATAGGTCACTGGATAAAAGAAATCAAGCAACTAATTTCTTTCAAACTGGTATAAGTGGAAATGCTTACTCTAAGACCTTCAGCATCTAAAACACCAGAAAAAGACAAAGTTTAGTGTCATAGACAAAAAGCAAACATTATCAATAAAAATCATATCTAGACTTGAGATTTCCAGTCTTTGATTAGCTGAAGGTCACTATAAAAATGTGAAGCTCCACACCAAAATCTGATTTCTAAATAAAATCTTCACATATTGCAATTTCAAATGGCAGATCTTGTCACTAATTTTGCAGTAAAAGCAACTCTTCCATTAAGAGCTTCTTCAGGATTGCACAGCTCCAACCATAAACTGCTGTGCAAACAGAGCTTTGCTGATATTTTAGCATGAGAAGCCAACCATCACCTTCTCAGTTCTCTGGGGTGCTTACAAGAAGCACAGAAAAAAAAAAACAAACAGAGCTTGCAGAACAAAGAGATTCAAGAGGGATAGCAGGTCTTCTCACTAAGATGTAAATTTTACAGTCACCTTTCAGGGGAAAAAAAAAATCATTCTTAGATCTCAGAACACCTTAGGAAGAAAAAAGCAGAATCACAGTCACAGAGTAATTTGAGTTTGAGGGGAACTTTAAAGGTCATCTAGTCAAACTTCCATCTGCAATAAGCAGGAACATCTTCAACTAGATCAGGTTGTCCAGAGACCTTTCCAATCTCATCACTCTCCAGGGACGCTGCATCTACCACTTCTCTGGGCAATCTTTTCCTGTGCTGCAGCAGGTCCTCAGAATTCACTATTCTGAGAGCTCCAGAGCTAGACACAGCACTCTAGGTGGGGCCTCATCAGAGCAGAGTGGAGGTAAAGAATCAGCTCTGTGAATCTGCCAGTTGTGCTTCTTTTGATGCAATCCAGGATAAAGTCAGCCTTTTGTGTAGCAAAAACTCATTGTCAGCTCATGCACAGCTTTTCATTCACCAGTACCCTCAAGTCCTCTCCAGCCAGTCTCCTCTCAATCACTTCATATCCCACAGTGTATTGATACCAGGGGTTAACTTGATACAGATCCAGGACCCTGCATTTTTGGCCTTCTTGAGTCTCATGAGGTTCACATAGGCCCACTTCTTAAGCTTGTCCAAGTCCCTCTGGATGGCATCTTGTCCCTCAAGTGTGCCAAGCACGCCACTGAGCTTGGTGTTTTCTGCAAATTTACTGAGGCCGTACTCAATCTCATACACTATTCACAAAATACTATTCACTTTAAATTTTAAAGATTAGGTGAAGAAGAATACATACATGAGAATTTTTGTATATTTATTTTAGAGTATGATATCTATAAACTTATAGGTAAATAAAATTCAAATTTTGTTTCATTTATTCACTCAACATTTTATCATTAAATAATTAAAAATAAAGGAGAAGGAAGTGATGTGTGCATAGACTTTTTCTGTACATAAAACTGCTTATTTGTATCTTTGTTTTAGTCATTGAGCTGGAGGTGGGTTTAGTTTGATTTGACACACGCAAAAGAATAAATGATCAGAGTAGAAATGATGCCCCACTCACCACGATTAATTTTTAGTTCAAAAACATGTCAGCCAGTTCATTTTGTTGAAGGAACAGATCATCAAAATTCATTAAAAAGAACAGTATTTAAGAAGCTGAAATTGCAATAAAAGATCCAAAGTTTAAAAATGAGACCATTTAATTATTTTCCTTTACAGTGCCCATGCAGCTATGAGCGCACCTGAAAGACTTGTATTAGTGATACTTTCAGCCATTTTAACAGTCCTACTCATGTTAATGACAGGCGTTAACTTCACAGTCTGCTGCAATGCCATTCTACAGTCTTACGTGTGAATCTTGGGCGTTAGCATGAACTTACAGCCCTCCTATCCTACTATGCAGATGTAGATCAGCCCTGTGTCCCACTTCTCTTTGTTGGAAATGACACTCAACAGTTCTACACAGTTCCTATCATGGGTTGTTTTTTTTGTTTACTGCCCCTCTTTCCAGCTCTTTTATTTCCTTCTCTTTACTAGAGTGCCAGAAAAAGTAAAAACTGATACCACTGCATGACTCTGCCTCCTTGGGTTGGCAGAGACTATGTCATTATCCAATTTTTTTAATAGCTTTGTAGTACACCAGCATCACTGTTAGGAAATAACTTGCCAAATGTTTTACCACCAAAATACCATGGAAATTAATCCAGTGAGAACAAACTGTGAGCAATACAACACAAATTTCTGCGTATGATAAAGGTTTGCAGAATGTAATCCTGATTTGATTTCTTTCAAAAATATGTAAAGGGTGAGTGTGTGTAGGATGAAGCCAGGCTCTTCTCAATGACCTCCAATGATAGGACTCAGGGAAATAGGTGCAAGCTGGAACACAGGAGGTTCCACAGGAGTCTAAGAACTTTTTCACAGTAAGGGTGACAGAACACTGGAACAGGCTGCCCAGAGAGGTTGTGGATTCTCCTCTAGAGACATTCAAGACCCATCTAGGCATTCCTGCTCTGGCAGGGGGATTGGACTAGATGATCTTGAGGTCACTTCAAATCCCTGATATTCTGTGATTATGAATACTTTGGTCAAATTTTATCCCGTGTCAGAATAATCTTTTTTGAAATTTAGATATATCACAGCCTTCTTTTTCCCCTCCCCACCCAAAAGCTCATTTCTCATTTGCTAAGGAAGGCAAATACTTGTAGAAGAAAACAAAAAATCTTGGTAGTGTTGTATACATCTGCAAAGAAAGCTGTTACATTAAAAGCAATGTTTAAATCAAGATTAAGAGGGCAATACCCAGAACATAGAGAAGGCTAAAGAACAGACACAGAAATATTCTCACTTGAAAGGCTGTTAATCCCCTAGACTTGAGTTACATCAATTATGGGGCTCCTGTAGGGCAGATATTTGTTTAGTGATTTCACAAAAAATCACACAGAAGGGAAAAATATGTAATTTTTCATGGACTACAAATTTTCTGTATCCCAGACACACGTAGTAATAAAGACAGGCTTCAAAACTGCTCAACAAACTCTAGTCTGCCTAGACTTTGTGGCAGCACTAAGGAGTTTTGTTTTTTCCATTTTCAGTTATATCTCCCCAACATTTTCTATAGTTTGTAATTGTTATACTGCAACTTTCATATGTGACAAATCTTTGTCATTTGCATTCATAAAGAGAATCATCCAGAAGCAGACAAATCACAGGATACAAAGAATGTCATAACAATAAGCCTGCACTTCTAAGTTCATCTCAGTGCACAAGCACTACATTATATTGTTGTATTCTATTGGCCTTTCCATTCTTAACAAAAAATGTATCTTCAAAGAGCAACAAAGTATCTTCCAAACTCTTTCTGCAACATACTATAAAAGATAAGAATGCCTAGGTTGATTATTTATCAGTTGAATCAAGAAACTCATTATCAAAAATGGAAGTCCCTGTAGATGGGACATGCCAGCAACTATAACAAATTCTGGGTCAGAAAACAGGGAGATTAAATATTTCATTGGCACTTTGACTGAACATAGTACTAAAAAAACTGAAGTCTTGAATCAGATTATTTTACCTTTATTTGTCGTGCCAAAACAGCACTTTATTATTTTTTAGTTGAAGTGTCTGGTTGGAATTAAAACATGACTTAGCTTTCTCTTCTATTATTTATTCAGACTGTGAGCATTTTGTTCCATGAAAAATGCACATTAAGGAATCAGAATACATGGTTGATGCATGCTTTTCAATCATATTGCAGTCCTGCATTCTATCATGCTGTAAGTCAAATATTGTGACCTAATTTAGGAAAAAGAATGTAGATCACATGCTTGATACTGCTTAGTCATATGTGTGATAAAAAGATGTAATACTTACAACCTTCTTACCAGAGAGATATTTTAACTCTGGGTTTCAAAGGTGGCTTTGCTATCCACCATCAGTTTCAACTTCCCTGGCCGGTATACTCTTCTTCCATCAATGCACAAAGAAAATACAGACTCTTGTCTGTGCCTCTCCTCTGCAGGAACATTAGCTAACATCTGTGAGAGTCCCTTTAACAGGCTGCGCTTTTCCTCCTGAGGACATTACAGAATATGACAGAGTTGCTCATTATTTAAATTTCAGATTCCAGTTACTTGTTTTATGTTTGTTTTTAGGTTTTATAGGTGCCAATAGTAACAACTGAAAGAATTATTTTTCTGTGGAAGAATTCTCTATCAAAGCTCCACAAGCCATAATAAACTGCTCTGCTGCTGCAACAGTGAAAGTGGAGTGCCCTTATACACATATTAATCCCATACTAATAATAGGTATCATCTGTAAAGTCAAACGGGGCAAGGTCAATATGCTAGTTTAGATTATGATCTGATAAACTTCATGACAAACACATCCATTCACACTTTAATCCACCCTGTCCTGCAGGAAACTAGCAGAAATAGCAGATACAGACAGAGCCAAAACAGAAGTTCCTCCATTTCATAGAAATAGCTGATTTTTTCTGTACTGAGGGCTGGCAGTGTCCCATAGTAAGGATCAGGGATGCAGAAGAGATGGAACTGAAGATGAGAGAGAGAGTAAATTTGTACATTCTGAGCCAAGTTTGTTCCTGCTGCCTTCAGGCCACAGCTGTCACTGTAGCTTGAAGAAATTGCTCCACTCATCCTCTCCCTCTGTCCAGCAGCATCCACTGCAGCAAAAACTAACTTCTCTTGCAGCAGCAACAGCAAGCTCAGCATGCAAAATAATCAGCTGGGCAATTTCACCAACGCTGATTATCCTGGGCTTCTGTCTACTTAGATTAGTCCTGAAATCCTTCCAGGACATTATCTACACAGTCAGCTGTAACACTTACTTCTTCTACCACCTCTGCCAAAGATGCACATACAAGCCCTCAACTGAATAGGGTATAATTGCGTTTATGCAAATCATGATCACAATGTAGTAAGGTCAACCCCTTTATTGAGCTCTATTATAAGTCACATACCAACATGTAGAAATAGCTGTTGAACTGGAGTTGGCAAATGTCCCTCTAGTTCAGAGCACCAAAGAGGCTATCACTTGGCTGTGTGGATTAATTCAAAGGCTAATTTTACCCATTTGCATCTTGTTAATAATTTGAGCAAAGACAGGTAACAAGAATACATCGGTCTCAGAGACACATAGCAGTCCGTTCATTTTAGCAAACCTGCAATACCTGGTGGCACATTTGATATTACTTCTGCAGGAAAAAGCTTCACAGAGTACATGATGTCATGTTTCTTTAGTAACCATAGTTACATAAACTCTAATTTTTGCTTTGGTTCATTCCAAATGCTTTGGAATAGAGAGAATTTACAGAGCACTTCAATTGCTGCTCCTTCAGGTAGGAATTAATTGGTGCATCGCAAAAATGATTACAGCTGCTCACACTTTCAGGAAGGTCTATTCAGCACAATCCCTCCCCGGCATCGGTCTACAACAAGCTCCCTTTGGCCACCAAAAGCTCAGCGTTCACCTCACAATAACCGGTGAGAGTCTTTTTTTTGTGTTTCTAACATCACTCTACCAGCAAGCAGTTGTACAAGAAGCTGTGAGAGGACACAGCTGAGATAGTTAACATCAACTGGCTAAAGAGATACCCTCTGCCATACAATGTCATGCTCAGCAATAAAACTCCAGGGGAAGAAAAAGAAGTCTGAAATAGCCCTAATTTTTCATCAGTCCAAGGGAAAAACACTTAATCTCTGTTCTCACTCTTTGACAACTGCATTCATTGAGGGAGGGACGATGAAACCTATTTCTTTTACCTTCTTTCTTTGAGACTTGAGTTTCAATTACCAAAAGTTTTCCCTTTTTTTTTTTTCCCTTTTAAATAAATAACCTGAAATTATTACAGCTTTCAGATTAGCATATGGTAATATATCAAATTTCAATAATTAAAAATTTAATTATTTAAAGTAAATTTCTGGTTTTCAAGTATATAATGACTCTTTAATTAATAACTGAATCTAATTTTAGAATCCGTATTTTCCGCTCGTATAATTTTAGCAATGGCTCCCTTCACTGATTATAAGTTCCCTAAGCATATTTTTCTAAAAAATGGAGAAGTTAAATCATAATATCATATATTATTTTATCACTAGAATGATAATAGTAGACAAAACCATTACCCTCTGATTTCTTAAATCTGCATTTTAAATGGCAGGCAAGTTCTTAATTTTAAAATGCAGTTAGTTCTGAACCTTTTTCCCAATAAAACTTACCATTTTCTTTTCTTAGATTTTCTTTTCTATTTTTTTTCTATTTTTCTTTAAATAATATTAATCCACTTGCAGGCTTTCTAGCTTGCATAATCTAAATTGTAGTAATAAAAAACTATAGCAAATTAACCAGCTCTCTGCTTATGTTTTCTCAGCTTTTAAATTCAAAACTCATACCAAATTGTCTAAAAAACAATAGCTAAAATTCAGAGAAGAGCTGTTTTGCCATTTGAGGCAACCTCAGGAGCTCTGATCACACATAAGTATGAATGTTGCTCCCTGTTCCTGGCCAATGCAGTATTAGACAAATACAGAATCTTATACTTTCTGATTAGTACCACTGACTTGACCATGAATATTTAGTGTACATAAAATTAAGCCCCAGCATCTTTCAAAATGAAGGTTTAAAACACATGCAAGGTGAAATGAAGATCTGGAATCCAAATCATCATCTTAAATGACAACAGGAATTATGTATGGAATTGAATTGTTAAGAGACATGATAGATTTTCATCTCTACTTCACACAAATGCTGGTTACCTTTCAAGAAATATCCTTGATCAAACACAAGATGTTCCTCAGTCATAGAAGTCATTGAGTTCAGTAACAAATTAACAGGATGACACTGAAAGGACTGTGATAAATAGCAGGCCATATTAGATGTTGTAACAGTAATTATTCATTTTAAATTCTCCAAAGCTATAAAAAATGGTTTAGATAAGCAGCAGCAATATTACACAAACACTAAAGCAGAGCTTTTCTGCTCTATAAAGCACTGTCAGTTGACCAAGTTAGCCTCTACACAGCAATATGTTAGTTCTATTTCAATGGCACCTAAAAGCAGCAGCAAAGGATTAAGACCCTCCTGAGCATGTCTCAGCCTGCAGTATGGAAACACAGCTAGTATTTTATGCTTATGTTTTTATCATAGTTCACAAGTACATGATCTGATGGGTCTGTCCAGTTCAGCAAAATCTGCTTTATTTTTACAGGGAATATAATAGTCAAAGCATTTGGTGGATTATGCGACATAATACCAAATTTAAACCTCTAATAGGCAGGCAAGATCCCTGGCCTTGAAAAAGACCTACTGTGCACTTCCTAAGCCATCAAAGCAGACTTAACCAGCCAGCTGACAAGCCATGCAGAGTCAGAAAGTTTTGGGGTAGTAGAGAAATTGAAATGCCAGGTACCGGACATACACCAGTGAAATGAAAAATATCTCTGCACCCCAGCAAGCCTTACTTAATAAAATATAGATCAGGGAGGCAAAAGCATTATTTATCTTTCACACAAACACTGGAACATCACAAGCTGATTTGATGCAGCCAGAAGGATCTAAGAGCAACCAATACTCAGAAAAGTATATACAACAGCAAAATGAATATTGCTGACATATATTAAAAAACTAAAAAAATACTACAATTTATATAACAGAATTCAGTATATCAAGTTCTTTGTGAGTTCACTATAAACTGATAAGTACGCTGTCACAGTGAACAAGAAAGACAGTTTCTGTGGTTTATCACCATCAAAATTGCCTAATAATTCTATTTAAGTGCAACTGTACCAGAGGCCTTAGCTGCAGGAATTCCCACAAGGAATGGTATTCATACAAGTAAAAATAAAATGCAACAATGCATTTACTTGTAGAAAGCACTAACACTATCTGAACAGTATTTAACACATTATAATCGCCCCAACTAATAGAAGGAGTAGCTCACTTTAAGCGTGGGTCTGTGATAATACATTTCATAAGAACAAAATATTAACCCATAGTTTTGGCTCAGAAGAGTGCTCTTTGGGTGAGTACAACACTACTTTCATCTAATAGAATGAGAATTCAATAATACAAGCTCTCACTCAAATCTCTTTAATTATTTTGTATAATTGTTAAAAACGTTGTTCACAGCATATTTCAACTTGTCAGAAAGGATCTACCATCAATTGCAGTCAAAGGGGATGGTGCGTTAATTTCTCTTGAAGCATCATGGATGAATTAATCTCATTTTCCTCTGCAAATTTCCTCCTTCCTCACAGCCTTGGCTTCCCCTTGAGCAAGACACATTTTGAATATTGTAACAATTCCTAAGATGAATTAGGGATGGAATCAGGTAAAAGAAACACTTGTACAAAACCAGTAAGGAAATAAAGTCTTGCAAGAGAATACTTACTGCAGAAACCAGGGGCTCAGTTCAGATATGCGTAACTATAGTGACATTACTGGAGTTAAATATCTAGTTAAACAAAGCTTCTCTTAAGAGCAGAACAGTTAGGATAAACAGAGAAGTACTAGGCTAAAGGTCTAGTTTTAGAAACAAAGCCCAACAATTTAAGGAAAGCAGAGCAAGCAAGATGTAAGACAGAATGAACTAAAAAATGTACACATTTGCAGAGTACCACAGCAAGGTAATGTTAACAAAAACTGTATCACCTCTGTTACACTATATTCTCTAATGTCAAATTATAATATTATAATTATAATAATAAAAACCCAGACAGTAAAAAGAACAAGAAAGGCAGATGCATATGTAAGATAAAGTGGTCAAAAAAGCTGAGAAATGGCACAGTTAATACTGGCAGTGCCAGTTTCACTACCAGCTCCAGATTTCCCCTATCACTCGTCTCCTCCTCTTCCTTCTCTCCCTCCTCTCCCAGCAACCCAGCAGCACTCTGCCCTTCATAAAGTCAGCAGCTCCTCTTTCACCCACAGCTTTCCATGTCACTTTCTCCATGTCCTGTCTCTGCCATAGAACCTTTCTCTAACACTTTAGTTGTCTTTCTTGTGACCTCACCTTTAATCCATTTTGTAAGCCATCTGTTTTTCCTTTCTGGGGTCAACATGTCAAGAATATAAGATACAGCCTTTCTTTCTCACTCCTTTAATGCCTTTGCCTAGAGCAGTTAAAAGGAAAATCCTCTAGTATTTGCAAGCCCAAAGCAGAAAACTAGATAATAACCCCTTGGGAAAAGTCCCTATATATTGTGGTTGTATACAGAAGCTTCAACAAGTTCAGCAGAGCCATGGATAACAGCAACTTAAGGCACCTTCCAATTTCCTAAGCCTACATGAGCTATGATTTTTGTTCAGAGGCTTCTAATGCAGCCAACGCTGTGCCAGTTTGCACAGTGACATGAAATGCACACCCCCAGAATGCAGGTGATGCATCACTTCAAATTAACATCTTCAGTGTTTTAACATAGAATCATAGAAT
>VZTY01015809.1:9704-22293 GCA_013400935.1 Turnix velox
GGCTGAACAACCCCAGCTCCTTCAGCCTGTCCTCATAAGAGAGGTGCTCCAACCCACTCATCATCTTCATGTCCCACCTCTGGACCTGCTCCAACAGCTCAATGTACTTCTTATGTTGGGGGCTCCAGAACTAGACACAGTAGGTCCAGGTGGGGCCTCACCATACAGTGTCTGCCCAGCTGTAGGACTGCAGTTCCTGGCAAGGGAAGTCTGATGTGACTCTTGTGGGCAAGTCTTGAGAGATGTAGAAAAACCATTTTGGGGCTAAATGACCTCCGGTTTGCTCCCAGCCACCTCAAGTTAAAACATATGATTAGGTTCCAGTGTTATTGGTAGCTGTGTAGATTTTGCAGATAGTCTTACTTTGCTGTGTGTCTAAAAACCCACTTGAGGAGCAGCTCTGAGAGAGACATCCGAGCTGGTTTATACTAACTACTCCTTCTGTGTTCTTATCCTTTTCTGGCTCTTTTGCTGGGGCTGCAGCCTTGCTGCGAGGCAGATGGTTAGTGTAAGGTGTGCAGCTTCACTTCCAAACATGGTGTAAGTAGGACATGGATCTGAAGTTGGCAAAGGGATGTGAAAGACCACATCTGGAATATTGTGTCTAGTTCTGGGGCTCTCTGTTCAAGAAGGACAGGGAACTGCTGGAGAGAGTCCAGCACAGAGACACAGAGATGATAATGCACATGGGAAGAGGGGAGGTTTAGGCTGGAGAAAAGAAAGAAATTCTTTGCTGTGAGGGTGGTGAGATAATGAAAGAGGTTGCCCAGCAGGGTTATGGATGCCCCCTCAATCCCTGGAGGTGTTTAAGGCCAGGCTGGATGAGGCATTGGGCAACCTGGTGTGGTGGGAGGTTTCCCTTCTCATGGCAGGGGGGTTGGAACTCCATGATCTTTGAGGTCCCTTCCAACCCAAACTATTCTATGTTTCTATGAAGGGATTGGAGCATCTCCCTTCAGAGGAAAAGCTGAAGGAGCTGAATCTCCTCAGCTTGGGGAAGAGGAGACTAAGGGGTAACCTTATCCATGGTTATAAATATGGAAAGGGTGAGTGTCAGGAGGATGGAGCCAGGTTCTTCTCGGTGACCTGCAGTGATAGGACTAGGGGCAATGGGTGCAAGCTGCAACACAGAAGGTTCCACAGAACCAAAGAAAAACCTTTGTCAGGGTGAGTGTGACAGAACAATCTGCCCAGAGAGGGTGTGGGGTCTCCTTCTCTGGAGACATTCAGACCCCACATGGACACCTTCCTGTGGGACCTGATTTGGGGGTTCCTGCTCCAGCAGTGGGATAGGACTAGATTATCTCTGGAGGTCCCTTCCAGTCCCTGTGATTGTGTGATGTGTCTCACTGCTGCCTCTCTGGACTTGTTTTTGGCTTGCAGAGCTGTGAAGTTTCCCTGCTGATGTTCAGGGCAAATTTCTTTTTCATGCTGCCTGAGGTTCCATCCAGGACGAGTCTTACTTTCAGCTTTTCCACTGTCCTACCTACAGCTTGCAAAAGCCATTCCTCAGGGGTTACGAGTGGCTTTATGTCTCCTGGTTTCTATTTTCAGTTTTGTGGCTTGCCTAGAAAATGTCATAAATAATGCCAGGCCCCTACAATAGCAATATTGAGTCTAGACACCTCCCTTCCTCCCCCGACCCTACCCAACCTTCCAGAAACCCACATCCCTTCGGCGTGCTCCTTCTTTATTTTATTGGACTTACTTTTTTTTTTCCCCTCTCTCCTTTCTATGAATGAGTTTGGCAGGGAAACAGCCAGAGCAGCAGCTGTAGGGATGTGCAGACCAGGTTGGCAAAGAAACTAACCCCGTTTTTTGAAGCAGCCACTTCTTCCAGCAGAGCAAAGTGGAAAAGCTTTCACTTGTCAAACCTGCTGCATCAGACTTATCACAGAGTCATCACTGTCCGGTGGGGAAGGGAATTGCTCTCATTTCCCTGGGAAGAAAGCCTTTAAGGGCTGAGATATGAGGTAACCAGCAGTCAGGGAACTGCAGAGGGATGTTGCTGGGAAGGGGAATTCTTTATGACTGCCTTGGGAATGCTGTTCTGAAAGGAATAGTTTCCAAAACTCCCCTTTCCCAGCCAAAATGAAGCATCATGGAAATTTAAAAAAGCAGCAGAGAGAGGGGCCCACAATCCAAATCTCACCACTGAGGGTTTTTTTTTTTTATTTGTACAATTTAAGCTTTTTTTTTCTTGCATGCTTTCTGCTGTCACCAGGATCAAGCAATAAAAATTCTCAGTAAATTCTCTTTTGGAGGAAACTTAAAAAAACAGCTCAAACAGGTTAAAAAAGAGCAAAACGTGGTGGTTTTGCAGTCTTCTCGAAAAGAGACGTTGAGGAGGGAGAGAGCTGAGTGGGTGCAAGCCTCTGGCCTCTTGCAAAAAAATAAAAAACCCTGGAAATTGGGCAAACAAAAGCTGCATTTATAGGCTGCAGCCTGCTGCGGCGCTCCCTGCCAGCAGTCCCACAGCCTGCGGGGAGGAGAGGAGGAGGTGACCGAGGCCATGCTGTCAGGGGCTGTATTTTTTAATTTTTTAAAATATATATGTATTTTTAATTTTTTTAAACCTGCTCTCAGTGGCTGTCCTGACAACTCCACGTCTTGCCCCGTCCTTAGCGGTGAGGACAGGACGTCTGGAGCCAGCTCATCTCCTGCACATCCCATCCCATCCCAGCTTTCCTCCCTGGCACAGCGGGGCTGCTGCTGGCAGGAGGGGGAAGCTTCAAATGCAGTTCTGTTGCTGTGTGCTGTGTTTTTCTTGGCTCCTCCTGCAGCCCCAATGTTGAAAATGAATTCTGAGAAAGTTACTTAAGGTTTCTGGAGGCTGCTGCCCTGCCTGCCTTTGGTCACTGTTGGAATACCCTTGGTTTGGAGAGCTTTGCCTCACTGCCCAGCTGCACCAGCACCCTAGAAAGGCTGGTGGCACCCAGGGATGGGTGGCCTTTGACATGTTCTTCTGTGAAATGAGTCATCCCCCTCATCTTGACCAGGCGAATTTGAGGACATTTCTCAGCATTTGAGTTCCTGCTCTTTTTAATATGGAGAGATAACAGCAGTGGCTGGAAAGAAACAGGTCCTGCTAGCCAAGGCAGTGAGTAATCAGTGACCCAAAGCATTAAAATATCTTCCAGATTTGCTTCCATCATTGTTCTCTTCCAGACAGGCTAGAATTTGGCAGGGTTGGGATGGCCAGTAAAGCTGGGTGGGGACCCAGCTCTGCCCCATCATGCTCTTGAGTTCCCAGTTCCATGCAAGATTTGGTTGATGGAAACCAAGAAAGAAACAGGATTCTGTTCTGCAGTAGCTGACATTGATCAGAAAAAATGAAAATATTTATTTTTGAAAGACTGTGTTTGGGTAATTCAGTGTTTTCAGATGAAATGAGACAAAATTATAGAGCTCTGTGAAGACTTGTCCTGCTAAGAACACTTGAGATTGACTTACCCACATCATGGTTAATCTCAGATGTTCCCATTTCAATTTAAATTTTCCACTTTTAGCAAGAAATACCTATTGTGCAGGGTTCTTTGGACTGGAAAATTTGGAGCGTTTTCACAGGAGAAATGTGGCCTGTTCTGCTTTGTTTTATTCTGTTTTCAATAATGGAACTCCTGTCCAAAGGAAAAAAAAAAAATAACCCAAACCTCAGCTTGTGCAAAGTCTGGGACCACGTGCCAACCTATTGATGCAACTCTCTGGACAAACCTCTGTCCAGGAGCTTTTCCACCACATCCACAAGGCAGTGAGGGGACACACACTGGACACTGCAGGCCATTTGGCTTTCTTTTAATTAGTGGTTAGAGAATTGGGACTGGACTGAGCTAAAGTCCAAGCCCTGTTTCACCACTTTCCACTTGCTTTTTCCCATTACAGTAAAAATTGTGCTGTGATTTGGATTAGTCAGAGGGGGCTCAGCACACTCATGGTTTTACTCATACTTTGTGTGGGGATAGAATCATCTTGTCCAAGCCTCCTAATGAGCCTTTTGAGCAGTGCTACCAATTAAAAAATCATAATTACCCCTGTGCTATCTGCCCTGAGAGCAATTCATGGCACTCGTTTTGACCTTTATGGGTTTAAGCAGCCTGGGAGCTGCCTTCTACAGCTTGGCACAAACATGATCCTTGCAAGGGTAGAGGATCTTTAAGGTCCCTTCCAACCCAAACTATTCTATGATTCTATGATTCTATGATTTCTGAGCAGCAAAGGGGGACACCAAGTCCCTCCCCCATCTTTTGGAGGTGGGCAGCATCCTTGGCATCTTCAGCAGGGCTGAGGGGGGAGGTTGAGTCATTCAGCTGATGATGCTGTGTCTGCTTTTGTTGGGTTTGCTTTGCTTTAGTCCAGCCAGATTGTAACAAGAGCAAAAAAAAGCCCTGGGCAAAGGGTCTTTTTTTAGAATTTATTTCTCCACAGGGAGGAAATAGAAAGGCCTTTGAGGTAGCTTTTGTTTTATCTGCTTTGCAGATGGGGGAGTTTCTGGTTCAGGCCCAAGGTCACAGGGAGTTTTGTTCCAGAGAGATCCATATCCCAGCCTAACAGTGTTTTACACTGCTGTCTGGATCCGGAGAAGCATCAAGGCACAGCCTTCTGCTGGCTCCTGTCCATGGGAGGTCACAGTGTCCATTGAGGTGGTGTCACAGAGGAGCAGAGCTCAGCACTGGCCATGGTTCCTGTAGCTGAAACATCTGGAGATCTGAGGGGCAGGTTTTTAACCACCTGCAGAATTGTTTGTGGTGCTCAGCAGCTGGTTTGTTGCTCCTGGGCTCAATCTCTGGGATCCCAGACCCACAGCATGTCCCAGGGAGGAGCTGGGCTGTCACAGCAGTAGACATCAGATGCAGAGTGAGAGGATTGTCTCATTCTTTTTCCATTTCCACTGCATTTCTTTCATCCTTTTCCTACCTTTGCTGATAGCAATGGTTTTACTCCTCCTTGGAATCAAGCCTGGTTCCTACAGCTGGATTCCTGGGATCTCTGTGGCTGTCTGTGAACATACTCCAGCTTGAATTTGTTAACCTTCAGGGCAGGCTGCCAGCTCTGTCTGTCCTCCCTTGCCAGTAAAGAGAAAGGTAATACTGGGTGAGAGGAGTATGGCTCTGCAGCAACTTCTGGGTAATGATTTCTTTTTATGTTTGCTGTTATCACTGAGCAATTTGGGGTAAGTTACTGATGTGCTACAGGACTGGGAGAGGCAGCCAGAGCTTCTGAGCTTGAAACCTCCTGTATTGCAGAGAAGGAAAGAATGTGAAAGGAGAATCTGCTGTCTTTCTTGCAGAACTCCTACATGGTGCTGGCTGGCTTGTCAGATGGACTCGTAGCAGTGTTCTCAGTCTCCCAAGGCATCCCAGGGGACAGCTGCTCCTACCTGTGCTCCCACACAGCCAACAGGTCCAAATTCAACATCTCTGATGATGACCCCAGGCAGAACCCCTACCCTGTGAAAGCCATGGAGATCACCAGGAGTGGAGCTGAGGTGTGGTACAGCAATGGGCCTGGCATCCTCATCATAGACTGCTCCTCCATGGAGATCAGCAGGAGGCTGGAGCCCTTCAGCCCTCCCTCAGTCATCACCTCCATTGCTTGCAACTCAGAGTGTCATGGTGAGGAGGTGGTGTGGTGTCTGGATGATAAGAGCAACTTCCTGGTGATGTACCACGTTACCACCTACCAGCTGTGTGCCCGTTACTTCTGTGGGGACTGCAGCCCTCTCAGAGACATGTTCACAGTCCAGCAGCCCTCTGCAGCCATCCCAGCTACAGCACCCAGAAACCAAACCCCCCCAGAGAACAGCTCGCTGGGGGACATGAGCATCATCTACAGCCCAGAGGTTGGCACCCAGATTCTAAACCACCAGGACTCTCTGACAGATTATTGCTCCGTGTCCTCCTACTCCTCCTCACCTCCCAACAGGATCACAAGGTGCCCCTCCAGCCTCCCCAGCTCGCCCACCAGCTCTTCCAGTGCACCCCTCTCTGCAGATTTTGAGGAATCTGAGAAATTCCATGAGCTGAAGCCTTCCCTGGATCCTGATGCTTTGCCTGCAGGTGACAACACGCAGCATCTCCAGGCTGTCAAGATTCTTGCAGTGAAAGATCTCATCTGGATCCCCAGGTGAGTAGGAAAGGAACTTTGTCAGTTCCTGGACTGAAGGTGAGGTTAGCTCAGGCTAATCACAGAATCATAGAATAGTTTGGGTTGGAAGGGACCTTAAAGATCATCAAGTATCAAGTATTTTAGGGCTGAATGATACTATTTAGTGATGGTTCTTAGAGAGTTAGGTTGGTGGCTGGACTGAATGATCTGAAAGATCCCTTCCAACCAAGGCAATTCTATAATTTTATGTTTATAATAAGAATTTCTCTTTTTATGATTATAATTTCTCTAAGCTTTCTAAATGACACCTGTTATGTAGAATGACCCTATTTGAGGTTTTCCCCTATTGAATGCAGCACAATGAGAAGGTGGGTGGTGAGACTCAAAGCCCTGTTTCCCCAGCTCCTGAGGACACTGAGCAGGCAGGTTCCTTGCTCAGTTCCTTGTTTTCTCCTTCTGAGCTGATGGAAAAACGTTGGAATCTGATTTTTCCTGTCACAAGGCTCTTGCTGAAATGAATTCATGGTCCCCCTCAGTGTCATCTTGGTGTCCCCTTCAGGAGGTTGTGTAGCTACAGGAGAGCTCCCAGCAGAACAGATCGATATCCAGCATGGTTCTTCCTCAGCATGTGTGATGTCTCCCTGATTTTTCTTCTAGGAAAGGAGGGGACATCATTGTCATTGGGCTGGAGAAGGAATCGGGCACACAGAGGGGCCGGGTGATCGCTGTGCTGAAGGCTGGGGAGCTGGCTCCCTATGGGTGAGTCTGACTTGGCACCAACTCTCACACCACTGGGGGCACAGGGGTGCAGAGCTTGGTGTCACATGCTCTGGGGGCTGTCAGGAGCTTCCTCTTGGCTTCCAGCAGCATCTTAGAAGGTCTCAGCCAGAGGAGATGCAGTGTTGTTTGCACATTGAGGCTTTTATGGGGGTGGCAGATAGTTGGAGGCACAATCTAGCCTCCAAAAGCCACCAAGAGTCCCTGTTATGGACCATCCTGATACAGGTCATCCTGATCCTGATCTTGGTGTTCTGAGGGCACCTGGCAGAAGATTGCTGGAGCTTGGCAGAGTTAGGAACAAGAGGTGTATTGATGCAGAGCCTGGTGCTTGTCTGGGGCTGCTTTCACATGGCTGGGCTTGACGTCCTGGCTCTAAATGAGCACCTTTGTGCTCTTGGCTCCTGGAGCACAGGGGAGAGCAGTTTTATATACATTAACTTGAAATGTTTCCTGCAGCCAATGGGAGTCCAAGCAAATAAAAAGCTGCTCAGGAGATGGAGGGGGTGTTCCTGCTGATCACTGAAAAAAGCCCAGCCTGGGGTGGGGGGGGGTTTGCTGTTGGTGCCCCAGCAAATGGAGGTGAAGAGAAGGGTTATAAATGGTCATTTATTATCACTGGGCCATCACCAGCAAGGGATCAAAGTGCTCCTGCCATTCCTTCCACTTCACTTTGTAGTGTTTTTATCAGTTAGTTGGGAGGGGTGTGTTCTATTTATTGCTCACAGGTGCCGTGGTGTTTAAGGTGACATGATGCTTCCATCTCAGCTTTGTCCTGCTTCCCAGCAGGTAGTGGCTGTCTCCTTCAAATGCAGACCAGGAAATGGAGGTGACTTTTTAGGGTTAGTTTGGGCTAAAACCCAGCTGTCAAGGACAGCCACTGGTTTTTAGTGGTGTCCACTGTTCTTGGGACCTGTAGAAATTGCTCAGCAGGGGCTGGACTTGTGTTTCTCAAGTGCTGCAAGGGTAGAAGTGTCATCTTCAACCCTCTGGGCTATCTGGACCAGCTTCAGCTGCTGTTTTATCAGATAACATGCTCAGTGTCCATGAGGGGAAGCACCTGCAGCACGATCCTATCCTGTGGGATGACTCCTACACCAACTGGGCTGGTGTGGTGTGGTCTGGGAGGCTGTACCCTGAGCTGGAGGAGCTGGGATCTGTCCCACCTCCACGCTGCAATCTGACAGCCCTGCTGGTCATGGTACAGGTTGGGGCTGCTCTGAAGATGTCCATCTGGCAGGAGGCCAGAGAGCCTGTGGATTTAGCAAATCAGGAGATTAGCAGCAGCTTCAGAATGTCAGGGCAGACTTAAGCCCACACCCTCCTGTTCTTGGCACCTGAATTCCTTTAAAAATCAATGTTCTTTCTTTCCCTCTTTCTTTCCCTCCTTCTTTCCCTCTTTCTCCCTCTCTCCCTTTTTCTCTCTTTTTCTTTCTCTCTCTCTTTCTCTCTCCTTCTCTCTCCTCCTCTCTTTTCTTTCTTTTCTTTCTCCCTGTGTCACTGAGCTGTTTGGTTTTGCTGTGACCCTGATTCTCACCCTTCTCTTTGGTATCTTCTCCTTGCTGGAGGATTTGGAGTTTCCCAAAAGAGAATGGATGGAGAGGTTTTGAGTTGGTGCCTCCTGGGTGAGAGCTCTAACTGTTATCTCCTCTCTCTCCTCCCTTTCCCAGGACACTGGTGGATGCTGCCCTGGTAGCAAAGGACACAGTTGTGTGCTGCTTTGAGAATGAAAACATGGAGTGGTGCCTGGCTGTCTGGAGGGGCTGGAGCTCCAGAGACTTTGACGTTTTCTACCAGGCTTATGAAGAGCTGGGAAGGCTTGAAACCTGCATGAGGAAAAGGAGGTAGTGCTCGTGGTGCTGGCAACCACGGCTCCACCAAGGATTGGAAGCATCCTGGACTCTGAGACACAAGCCCCGAGAAGGGGGGAGGACACGAGGGGGGGAGAGTGTGTCTGGTTTGCTGCTAATGAGCTCTGTGGGGTTCCTGTGGCTGGAGCCACCTCAGGGCTTGTGGGGACTGAAGAAGCTGGTGGGAGCAGAGCAGGGATGAGCTGGGCCATCTCTCTGCTCTCATGCACCATCACCCAGGACAGCAGAAGGTGGTGGTGATGGCAGATTGGCTCAATGCCTCTATTTCCAGTTTCTTCTTCCCTCTTTTAAATTCCTTCCTCACCTTCAGCACCTCCCCTCCAGCATGCCCTGGCTGCTGCTTCTCTAGTGTCTATCCTCAGCTCCTTTAAGCTCAGCAGGCTCTTCCCTGGGAGCCTGAGCATGTTATGGTCCCCACTACCTGCTGGCTGGTGGTGTGGCTCTCCCTGGCTAAATTCACCCTGGGAAAAAAATGCACTTTCTGGAAGCCCCAAACAGCCCTGTGGCTTCATTAGAGGCTACTCCAGGGTCAGCTCCCATCATTTCTACTTGTGTAGAGACATGCAGGTGTGGGAACCAGCAATAAGCTTTGGCTGGCCATTGCTTTCTGGTTCCTAAAAGCTGTTGTGGGACAGTGTTACTGGGAGGGAACTGGGAACTGAGGGAGCTGTTTAATTGCACTGATGCAAAGTCACTTGTAAGTAGATCTGAGACAAAGCAAAGTTTGACAGCTATTTCCTGGTGGAAGAAGCCCCAAGAGCAGGAAGGCTCACAAACCATCTTCTCTCCTTTTTCTCATGGAGGGACACAACAATAAGCTTCATTTGCCTGTTTCTCTTGTGCAGCTTCTGCTCTCCAAAGGTTTTCTTTTATCTTCATTAGTGGCCTGGGATGATGTATTGGCTCTGAATACAAATTGCACGTTAGAGCTTTGTAAAAAGCAAGCCCTGCTCAGCAGCACTCTGTAAAAAAAAAAAGCTGTACAGTTTGAACAGTTTTGAGGGGTGGGGGGTTTGGTTTTTGAGTTTTTTTTTTTTTTTTGTTATCCTGAGAAATTGGTGTGAGCATCGGCAAGGCTGGCCAAGGCCGAGAGAGAGGGCAGGTTAACCCCCTGGTTCACATTTCTCTTGCAGGTTGCTACCATGAGAGCACAGCCTGAAATAAAAAACATTTCTCCCCACAGCCACACTGCCTTGGGGGCACTTTTTACAGTGAGCTCTGGCTTTGCTCATTAAGGATTAAGGAGCTCATCCTCCTCATGAGCATCGCTGGAAACAGGTTTACAAGGACAGAATGGTTTTCCTTATGTCTCTTCCATCCTCCTCAGCTCCTCCAGCACCTCAGGGAAACATCCTGGTTCCCTCTCCCTCAGCAGAACACACTCTCCTGGGGTATCTCTGCCAAGGGGTGGTGAAGTCTCTGCCCTTTGCTGGAGTTTGATGGAGAGAGTCCAGCACAGAGCCACAGGGATGATGAAGGGATTGGAGCATCTCCCTTCTGAGGAAAGTCTGAGGGAGCTGGGGCTCTTTGGCTTGGAGGAGACTGAGGGGTGAGCTCATTCAAGAGAGATGATCTTGCCTCATCCAGGTTGTCCTCCAGGGATTGAGGGGGCATCCACAACCTCTCTGGGCAAAGATATGGTTTAGTGATGTTTCTTCTCAGAGTTGTGTTGATGGTTGGACTGAGTGATCTGAAAAGTCCCTCCCAACCTGGACCATTCCCTGGTTTTATGGTTTCACCCACATTTTGTTTTGCTCCAACTGTAGGATGGGGCAGTGGTGGTGATGGAGATGGACATCAGGGATGGGGATGGAGAAGTCAGGAGACTATGAGGAGGATGTTTTGGGGGCAGAGCACACACCCAACCCACACATCTGCAGCCATTCATGGTCCCCCAGGGCCAACTCCCTGCCAAATCAAACAACCTTTATCTGCCCCACATCACAGCCCATTTGCTCTGCAAGTTTGTTTTATCAGGGAATTACTTTGAACTGCCCCTTGTAGTGAAAGAAAAGTCAATAATGAGCAAAGGTGTTGTGATTTTTCTTTCTTTTTTTGGTCTTTTCTGTAGAAACACCCAGTGAGAGGCACAGAAAAGTCAGACAAGTCACCTTCTCCCCTCCAGCCCCATGGGGGAACCCTGATTTCCAAGACACCCAGTGCTGGAAACATTGGAGCTGAGTCAGGTCAATTAAAGCTGAGGGGTTTTTTTATTGAATTAAAGTGTGAAACTAAACACAACCAGCCCAGGATTCAGTCTGGAGGGAGTTTGAGGTGGGTTTTTGGATCTTTTTAAAATTTTTTTTGGTCTTTTTTTATTGTTAATTTTTTTTTTTTTTTAACCCTGATTTAGAAGGTGGGAAAGATTCCTGGGCTGGAGAGGGAGGAACTGTGAGATGGGTTTTTGGAGCTTGGAGAAGACACAGCTGGGTGTCTCACACCTGGGAGAGAGTGGGGAGAAGTTTGGGATGTGAGGAATGAAAGAGCTTCTGGCAGCAGAAGCAAGAACCACCAGGTGACATCCAGGTTCATGGTGAATTTTGGACCAGACCATGGGACAACCAGGCTCTTCACCCTGCAAACCATCCCCACCAAGCCTACCAGAAGGACCAAGGCTGGGTTTAGGTCCCCTCTTTATCAGTTTCCTATCCCACAGGACAACCCCTGACAGAGAGAGGGGACATCAAGACCCTGACAAGCCATGTGGGACCAGGGGATGGGGAAAATAAACATGAAACACCAAACAAAACACTTTGAAGGTGAGGGTGGTGATGGAGCATCCCAGCCATGGTCCAAAATATGGTCCCTCACAGGACACTCACAGCCCATTAGTTCTCTCCAAAGTCCTCCAGATCCACCAACCCCCCAACCAGAGGCCATGGGCCAGGATGGGCAGAACCAAGGTGGGTGAGAAACCCCTGTGTGACCCCCAGCTGTCACTATGAGCCCTGCAAAGATGGTGGTGTGGGACTGGGGAAGTGTTTCTGAGCTCACCCTACACAGGGGTGTCCAGAAGGGTTGGAACCCAAGTGCTGAAGGGCTGCAAAGCTCTGTGGGGGGGTTGTATGGCTTTTGGCATCTACCAGGGGGTCACANTATGGCTTGTGGCATCTACCAGGGGGTCACATATGAAGGAAAGGTGTCTTGGACTTTTCATTGCTTTAGTGACAAAGAGAAGCAAACCTCAACAGTGACTCTCACCCACCACGTTCCCAGTTTGAGGCACGAGCCATCCCATTTATTCCCAGTCAAACCATTTGGAAGAGGGAGAATCTTTTCCCTGGCTTCAAATCCCTTTGGAAGAAGGAAAATCTTTTCCCTGTATTCAAATAATTTGGAAGAAGGAGAATCTTTTACCCAAATTCAAATCCTTTTGGAGGAGACAGAATCTTTTCCCTGGATTCAAATCCCTCTGTAAGTGGGAGAATCCTTTCCCTGGATTCAAATTCCCTTGGAAGAGGGAGATTCTTTTACCTGGCTTCAAATCCCTTTGGAAAAGGGAGACTCTTTTACCCAGATTAAACTCATTTGGAAGAGGGAGAATCTTTACCCTGGATTCACCTGGATTCAAATTCCCTTGGAAAAGGGAGAACATTTTACCCAGATGAAACTCATTTGGAAGAGGGAGAATCTTTTCCCTGGATTCACCTGGATTCAAATCCCTTTGTAAGAGGGAAAAAAAAAATCTTTTCCCTGGCTTCAAATCCCTTTGGAAAAGGGAGAACATTTTACCCAGATTAAAATCCTTTTGGGAGAACCTTTTACCAGGATTCACTTTGTGGCTGTGCCCAGACAGAGGGACGGAGTCAGACAACACCAGGAGCTCCGATTGCAAA
>VZTY01015810.1:0-60524 GCA_013400935.1 Turnix velox
CTGATACTCTGTGATTCTGTAATCAATGTGTCTTGCTCTTGTTGTCCCTGGAAGAATCCTGAATTGTTAGATGGGAGTTTTATTAAGGGATGGCAGGGTGCAGTCTTGGTGCTGTCACTTGCATTCCTGTGCTGGCCATGGCCATGGCTGCAGTCTATCTCTGGTGGGAAATGTTCCATGCCATGAGACCTTGTTTGGTGTTTTACCAGTAGTTAACAGGTCTGCCTGATGTGTCTTTCTGTGAAACCTCTTATCTGCTGGAAGCAACTCACATGCAAGATTTACAGTACGAAGCTCCCTCGTCAAGCAGATTTAGTTGAAGTGAGCTATTGGAAGGACTGCTAATTAGTTTTCAGAGAAAATCCTCGCAGTATTCATGCAGGTATTTATCCAGCTCTGTTCAATGCCTTCAGGTTTATTGAAACCCAGAAAATGTGAAACTGTAGGTTAATTAAGGCTCATATTTTACCAGTGAGAAGACTTTTGAACTCTTGCTTTGTGAGCTTTTATAAATGTACTTATTAAATGCCTCAAGGAAATTTTAGTTGGAGTTAAGCAAACGGAAGGCTCATCAGAATATTTCTCCAGAGTTTTAAATTTAATTTCCTTTATGTTAATTGGTGATGGGGTGTTTTTATGTGTTTCCGCCAAAAACCATTTGGAAATCTTGAAGTGAATGCTTTAAACCTGTAGAAGGGGGGGCAAAATTTTCTAAAATAGATTTTAATGTATTTTTATTCCTCACATTTTGAGCAGAGTGAAACTGAGTTTTCATTGCAGGAGTGTTGGCAGAATTTTTACAGTGAGAGTGAAGGATCATTTCTCTTGTTTCTTGTGCTTTGGAAAGAGCAGTAGACATTGACTTTAGCTACTTCTGCTGCTCTATTCATTATTTTCTGTATCTGTTGGGAGATTCATATCCTTCTTTGTCTTTGACTTATGCTTCTAAACCAGCAATGTATGCTGGGCAAGTGACATCTGAGCTGGCTCATGAGAGCCAACTGTAGCTGGGTCAATTCCTTAACCCTCTGATTCAAAAAATGCTTCCAGAACCTCAAATCCCAATTCCAGTATCATGTGAGCACAGGAAAGGAGACTAATAGGTAGGAAATTAGAGACACATGAGGAATAAAGGGAAGAAACCTAATGATGAATGGATTAGAAGGTAAATTTTCATGAGATAAAAGAAAAATGGGAAGAACATCAAAAGAAGACACACTGCTGACTCTGTCAGATGCAAGCATTATAGAGAATTAGCTTTAACCTCATAGTCCATTATGTGAATCAATTAAAGGGGAGGGAGAGAAGTATTGAAGCTTTTCCTTCTCAGAATCAACTCACAGAATATCAGGGATTGGAAGGGACTTCAAGAGATCATCTAGTCCAATTGCCCTGCCAGAGCAGGAACACCCAGACCAGGTCACACAGGAAGGTGTCCAGGCAGGGTTTGAATGTCTCCAGAGAAGGAGACCCCACACCCTCTCTGGGCAGCCTGGGACACTGTTCTGTCACCCTCACTATGAAAAAGTTTTTTCTTATATTTCTGTGGAATCTCTTGTGCTCCAGCTTGCACCAGTTGCCCCTTGTCATTTTCATGAAGCTCCCTCTGAGTTGTCCATGATCTTCCTAAAGAAATGGATCTTAAATTTGAGATTTCTGAGGCTTCTGATGTTGGATCTAGATGGCCACTGTTGTTCTCTGTCACCATCACTTGTGAACATCACACCCTAAATCACACCATTCTAATCTGCCTTGGTGAGACCACATATGGAATACCGTGTACTGGGGTCCTCAGTTCAGGAAGGACAAGGAACTGCTGGAGAGAGTCCAGTGAAGAGACACAAAGAAGGTGAAGGGATTGGAGCATCTCCCTTCTGAGGAAAGGCTGAGGGAGCTGGGTCTCTTTAGCTTGGAATTGAGGAGACTGAGGGGTGATCTAATTCATGTCTATAAATATGGAAAGGGTGAGTATCAGGAGGATGGAGCCAGGCTCCTCCCAGTGACCTCCAATGATAGCACTTGGGGCAATGGGTGAAAGCTGAACATAAGAGGTTCCACTGAAATATAAGAAACAAACTTTGTTTGACGGAACAGTGGCACAGGCTGCCCAGAGAGTGTGTGGAGATGTTCAAACCCCACCTGGACGCCTTCCTGTGTGACCTGGTCTGGGTGTTCCTGCTCCAGCAGGGGGAATGGACTAGTTGATCTCTTGAGGTCCTTTCTAATCCCTGATATTCTGTGATTCTGTGTTGCAGATTTAAATACCACCTGTACATCCCCTGGTGCAGAGGGGCTTTAGGGCAGTGAATTTCTGGAGCTGAGGGCAAGCTAACTGTTTGTGTGAGCTGCATTTAATCCCACTTAGATATGGGAATGGCTTTTGCAGGCTCTCAGACAAGCCTGTACGTGCCAGGTAGTGAGAGCAGGGTGGGAAGTGGGTGTTCTCTGCCTGTTTGTGGTGACACTGGTCGGGGAGCTGAGCAGATGGGTTTGATTGTCACCGGTGCTGCGACTGCAGCGAGAGCTGAGTGTTGTGACAAGCGATTTACAACGTGCTATTTACAGTTTGGGTTTGCAGGCTCTCAATGACATCTGAGTGCTCTTTAGCAACTGCTTTCATTACTGCTTTTCTAAGAGCTGTTAATTGAAAATGAAATTGCAGGTGGGCTTTGGGGAGCACGGGAGCTGCAACAAGTATTGTAGGCAACCACGGAGGATTGCTTAATGCCTTTGGATCCCAACTTGTGGATCTGTGGGGGGTGGAAAAAATGGCAGAGATATTTGTGCAGTGTGAGGTCAGGCACCTTGGAAATAATGCACACAACCTACATGCACCCATAATGGGTGATAAAGGCTTGAATCTCCTTTTACATAGCTGCTGGGATTTGGGATTGCTTTACTGGCAGCCAGAGTATTGCAGTGTCTGTAAAACTGCTTGGAGATCGGGAAGGAACCCAAGCAGTGAAAGAAAATAGCACAGGAGGTGTTTGCTGTGTCAGCAGCCTTGGGACTGGTTTGCACTGCTGGAGGTCTGGCTGTGTGAGACTGAAGTTAAAGGAGACATAGAATGGTTTGGGTTGGAAGGGACCTTAAAAATCATCTAATAGCAACACCCCCAGTGGTTGAATTCATGCCAAGTCACAGGATTTTGCAGGAAGCACTGTTGCACTGAAACTGTGTGTGCTCCTTCTGGATGTCCTGTCATCCAAGGGTATTGTTTATTATTTGGATTTCTTTGTCAATCCATCTTATTAACAATAATCAATTTGAAAATTAAACTGTGAAG
Source organism: Turnix velox (assembly GCA_013400935.1). NCBI lineage: Eukaryota > Metazoa > Chordata > Aves > Charadriiformes > Turnicidae > Turnix > Turnix velox. Next base: position 3,287 of record VZTY01015810.1, read on the forward strand.
TAATGAAAAAATCAGATTATAGCACTGAAAGGGTAGAAAGCTGCCATATACAGAATCAGAATGTCAGGGATTGGAAGGGACCTCAAGTGATCATCTAGTCCAATCCCCTTGCTAGAGCAGGAACACCCAGATCAGGTCATAAAGGTAACTGTACTTTCAGGTGACATCACAACATGAGTGCATTGACTAATTGGAGGATGGTTTGAGTTGGAAGGTACCTTAAAGATCATCTAGTTCCAGCCCACTGCACTGGACCAACACCTCCCACCAGTCCAGGTTGCTCCAAGCTCCATCCAACCTGACCTTGAACACTTATATTGTGGAAGGAGATACTTGGGTGATAATGGAAGATGGTAGGCTCTCAAAAGCCTTTGTAGGCTGGAAGAGGTGGAGAGCATTTGGTGAAAGTCCTGGCTCAGCACCATGTTTTTTTAGAGGGTTTGAAGGGATATGCCCAAAGAAGGGGGCCTGTTGTGTGAGTTAACATCATCAGTGTCTGCTGATGTCCATCACAGTCTTAACTAGTCTAACATCCTGCAGTTAAAATGTGCTTTGTGCTGGCCAGCAGGTAATTTCATACTTGAAAGGGAACAGGGTTTTTTATTTTACAGACACATTGAGTGTGAGGATTTCTGTGTGTGAGAGGCACTGTGTGTTGGAAAGCTGGGCTGCCAGTCAGTTACCGCTTCTTGTTTCTCTCTCAGAAACCACTGTGGGTGACAAACAGTGCTTGAATCACAAACATTTTGTGATTCCCAACTGCTGTTTGCCTCTGATCAGAGGCCACAGAAATCTCCAGCTGCACTCAACCCGCAGTCCCTGCATCCAGCACATCATCTGAGAAGGCACCCAGCTGCTCAAAAGCCTTCAAAAACAACTTCTGGGCCCTGATAATACATAATTGAGCTCAATGGGCACAGAAGAGATTGTTGTTCTCTATAGAAAGGACTGCAAAATGATGTGTTGCTTTTTGTGCCTGTTGATCTGAGCCACACACATCCTTCCCCAACCCCCCAGGTTTAATGAAGTTCCTGAACAAGCCCTTTGAATTCCTTGCAAACACAAACCCCAGCACAGGATGGGAATTGCAGAGCCCTTCACAAACCAAGAAGGATGAGAGTAGGTAGAGAGAGGTTCTCCTCCCCCTCTACTCTGCCCTGGTGAGACCACATCTGGAGTGTTGTGTCCAGTTCTGGGGCTCTCAGTTGAAGGACAAGGAAGTGCACAGAGCACAGAGATGGTTAGGGGATTGGAGCATCTCCCTTATGAGGAACAGCTGAGGGAACTGGGTCTCTTTAGCTTGGAGGAGAGGAAACTGAGGGATGACCTCAAATAATGTTTATAAATAAGTAAAAGGTGAGTGTCAGGAGGACAGAGCCAGGCTCTTCTCAGTGACCTCCAATGATAGAACTCGGGGCAATGGGTGCAAACTGGAACACAGGTGGTTCCACAGAAATAGGAGGAAAAACTTTGTCAGGGTGAGGGTGAGAGAACAGTGGAACAGGCTGCCCAAAGAGGGTGTGGGGTCTCCTTCTCTGCAGAGATTCAAGACCCTTCTGGTTGCATTCCTTTGTTACCTAGCCTAGGTGTTCCTGCTCCTGCAGGGGGACTAGATGGTCTCTTGAGGTCCCTTCCAATCCCTGACATTCTGTGATTCTGTGAGAGGCTGCAGTGAATGTGCCCCAATGCAAACCCCTGCATTCACTGATCAGCTGCCAGGAGAAGCTGCCACTTCCCTGAAGATCTGCCTGCAGTGACGTGTCACAGGCAGCTCACCCGCCACCCCCCTCCCTCATAATCACCAGTTTCACCTGCAATTTTTCAATAAGCTATTGAATTATACCTCTCTAAATGATATGCTGCAAATCCAGCGGGTCCTAATTGCTAATGATGGTTCTGAAAGACTTTCATTTGACTGTAATTAGGTTTGCAAGCAATCAGCTGCCCTTATCAAAATTGAAAACACATATAATGTAAAGCACGGGCTGGTGGGAACGTGGCATTTTCTTAAAAGGAGGAGGAAAGAGGAAGATGTTTTATTAGCAGAAGCTGTGACATATTTTAACACCTTGGAAACATCATGTGTGAACTTAATTCTACTCAGTATTACACCATCTGGCAATGTTATTGTTCTTTAGATATTGCCATTTTTTTCATCTGGGTATGAGCCTGTGTTTGAAATAGTAATGAGTCAAACTGATTACTAAGGACGTTATCTTTGCTAGATGCGTTAAAAACACATGTTGGGAAATCCCGAGGACTCAAAATGGCTTCTCCTTGGAGTGCTCTGCTTGTAGGGCTGATAAAATGTGAAGAAAAGGGTCTTGTTTTGCCCATCCTCCCCTCCTAAGAATGAGTGTAAGTACTCAAAGGTGAGGAAAAATCTACCAAGGTATTGGTTGTTGAAGGTGAAGTAGAAAAGGCCAGTATGTTGGACTCAGCACCTCAATATTTAATAATATACTATATTTAATGCTGTGAGGATTCTTCTGCATTAAATGCCCAGCTCAGAGCCTCCTGTGAGAGCTACCAGGCATCAGCAGCACATGTCTTCAGGCTCTACTGAGTGAAGAGAGATTACCCCTTCACAGACACGGAAGGATTTAAGTTTAAAACGTGGATTTAAGTTTAAAAGTAGTCACAACCTGGTGTTTGCCCACTCCCACACTCTTGTCCATGCCTCAAAGGTTCATCATTGGTATGGTGACTGGTGTAATTCTCATGATGGTGTTACTTAATGATGGAAGAGCTTGTACAGACAAGGTAGAACACTGAAGAACTTAGGTCATACCTAGAAACAGGTATAAATGGTCAGATCTCTATGTTCCTCTGATGGTGATGGTGTGAGCTGATGTGCCCAGGCTGTGGCAGAAGAAGGGTTCCTTTCCTTTTGCTTCCTGTCACTGTGGTGTTGTGGGTGATCAGGTTTAGAATCATAGAATGGTTTGGGTTTTAATGATCATCTAGTTCCTACCCCCTGTCACCAGGTTGCTCAATGCCTCATCCAGCCTGGCCTTAAACACCTCCAGGGTTTGAGGGGGCATCCACAGCCTCTCTGGGCAACCTCTTCCAGTGTCTCACCACCCTCACAAGAAAAAACTTCTTATCTCCAGCCTAAATCTCCCCTTTTCCAATTTGCATCCATTACTCCTTGTCCTGCCATCCTGCACCCTATGAAAAAGTCCTACCCCAGCCTTTCTGTAGCCCTCTTCAGGTATTGAGAAGCTACTCTGAGATGACCCCTGAGCCTTCTCCAGGCTGAACAACTCCTCCTTCAGCCTGTCCTCAGAAGGGAGGAGCTCCAGCCCTCTCATCATCTTCATGGCCTCCTCTGGACCTGCTCCAACAGCTCAATGTCCTTATGTTGAGGGCTCCAGATTCTGGCTCAGACTTTATTACTATTTGCCTCCTGCCAGGGACTCAGCCTGCTGGACACTGGATGTTTAGGAGTCACCCAGTAGGGTCAGAAGCTAAGTCAGCCTCCTTGGTTTATTCACCATTGCTTTATTTCTTGGCTGAGACTGACCACCAGAGTGCTAGTGAGTGTCACTTGGGTGACTGGTTATGGAGTTTGACATGTTTTTACTCCTGACACAAATTTTGCCACTACATCCTTGATGTGCCCTGCTGCCTCTTGCTTCCTCTTCTTGTGCCACTTTATGAAGCTGTGAAATGGGTTTTCCAGAGAGATGTCACCACGCTGTCACCAGAATAGGTTCCATGGAGTGGGAGGAGATGCTGTTGCCCCCTTCCCTCCAGCCTAACCCAGACTCCCAGTGAATTCCCAAAAGATAAATGATTAGAAATAGTGGGTTTAGGTGAACCTCATGATGTTAATCAAATAGATATCTTGAGAATAATAGTCTAAAAAAAATTTACTGTGCACAGAGCAGTTATTGTCTCCCATGATTATATTTTTTCTTTCAATGTTGGCACCCTTACTTTAATTGAAACCTTAAATTATTATTAAAAGTGCTGTATAGGGAAGTGAAAGATATTTTAAATACACAATGCAATCAATTGCTGTCTTAATAGTTCCTGAGCATGTTACCAATAAGGAATTAAGGAAAAAATTAATTTTGACTTGGGCAAGCTGTAGATAAATTAAACTCTGTCTTAAGTGATACAAAACAGTATAATGAAGTGACTGTATTGATTAAAAAAAAAAATCTTCCATCACTTTTTCAAAACTATTCTACAAATAGTTTAAATCTAAGCCAAGAATTCTGACCTGTAGGTTTGTCTGTGTATAAACTGGGAGCACAGAGATTCATCCTTGAATTTGCTATGGAAAAATTGAAGTGTTGAAGGTAGAATGCAGCCCCCTGGGAGAAGAGGGAGGTGAGAATTCCCTTGCTTCAAGCAGCTGCATTTTTGCATTGCTAGAATTTCTGCCATTTACTGCATTTCAACAAAAATCACCCATGCACAAACCTTAGGAAAATTACTGATAATCTTCCTTGGTGCTGAGGAAGTTATTCTCTTTGTGTGATTTCACAAGTCAGAATGTTACTTGAAGACATTTTAGATACCTTTTTTTTTGTGGCCAAACCCACTGAAAAGGAACAAAATGGTCCTATGTTTAGCTCTTTTCCATTGTATGTGAACTTTATCCTCTAGTAAAGCCTCATTTGTTCTTATCAAAAGTGTGACATAGCTTTTTTTTATATATATATATGGAGCTTGCTGTACTCTTGAATTATTCAAAGAGCTATTTTGAATCACTTCAATTGCCAGTTAAAGAATGCACTATGGCCATTACTGCACAAGACCATGACTCCTAAGACAGAACAAACAGGCTTGTCCTTTTTGTCCTGACCTTTCCCTGAAACAATTTTCTCTGCTCAGTACTAAAAAACAGTGAGGTTATATGAGCAAAAATAAAAAAGTTGCCCTTAAACAAAAGTTATTGTTGCTAAAAGAAAAAAAAAAAATTCTAATAGAAGACCAACTGCAAAATTTGCTGCTTTTGCACTTGCAGTGCTGTAGGGTGCTTGCCTCTAAGAGGATAGGGTCCAGGATGGCAGGACTAGGGGTAATGGATGCAAGTTGGAAGATGGTAGATTTAGGCTGGAGATAAGAAAAAAAATTCTTTGCTGTGAGGGTGGTGAAACACTGGAAGAGGTTGCCCAGAGAGGTTGTGGATGCCTCCTCAATCCCTGGAGGTGTTTAAGGCCAGGCTGGATGAGGCATTGAGCAACTTGATGTAGTGGGAGGTGTCCCTGCCCATGGCAGGGGGGTTGGAACTAAATGGTCTTGAAGGTCCCTTCCAACCCAAACCATTCTATGATTGTAAGACTGGCAATGCCAAGCAATGACAAAATATTTATTACCTATGCTTCTAATGTTACATTTTTTAATAGAGAAAGGTCAGTTTGTATTGGATTGGTTGCTGCCACATCAAATGTGACACTAAGGTGAATGGATTTTCTTTGAGAAGTCCTGAACTCACACTAACATCTGCCCTTAGTCCAGTTTCCCAAGGCTAAAGTAGTCCTTAAATTAATAAGAATAATAATACTGAGACTGTGGAGAACTGGATGTAGAAATGGAAAGTAATGTTTGTTATTTTTTCTTTAGATTTCTGTTTAGCTTTGTCTAGATATGTCAATAATATTTTAATAAAAAAGCAGATGGATTTTATCTGGGCCCTATAAAGCTTCAAAGATTTGTTTCCTGAGAATTTCCTATTGCTGACTGTGCTTGCCATTTCCTTCTCAGCGGGTTTTACTCTAATCTAGTTGTACAAAAAAAAATCTAGTGCGTTTATAAATAGAAATCAAAAGAGCAGGCAGAGGGTTAATAAAAATGGAAATTCTGTTAAAATTACTAATCAATCTGTTCAATGTTTTATAGTCTCCCCTCCCCCTAACACATGTTCTTCCCTTGTAAAGCTCCTTATTGCTTCCTGCTTGTTTACCAGCTTCTAGCAAGTCAAGCAGCTTTCAAATTGCTTTGATGTTAATTATAGAACGTGTTCAATAGGTGAAGGGAAATAGCTCTTATGTTAAAGAAAATAAATAAATAAACAGACAGTTGTTCTGTGTTTTGGTTGTGGAGAAAGGAATGACAAGATTCCGATGACTCAGTGTTGTGTTGTCAGATAAAGGCTGTATTTGCCTGGGAAGCTTTGATATTCATTGTCTTCACTTCTCTTGCTGATAAAGGGGAGCTGTGCACTGAGGACTGATCTAACCACTGTAAAAGAGGTTTTAAGTTTCAGTATCTCTTATGCCAAAGAAAAAGACTGAAGAAATACAGTTTGCCTTGACCCACAAAATCTGTTAGTATGAACTCCCCCTTTGGATGGTGGGTTATCCCAGCTCTTCCTTTGCTCCTCTCCAAACTCTGGTCCAGTCTGAGCTGCCTTCACTCAATCCAATTCATGTGATGCACTAACATTTCAGCTGCAGCTCAGTTTGGGATTTCCAAAAAATGCTGCTCATGCAATTTGGAAAAACCTCCAGCAGAACTGCCACATTGTCAGATCTGACTCAGTCACTCAGTGTCAAGACCTAAACCCCTGCAAGAGGGCACTTGGTGACATAGCAGGGTGGGATCAGAGGATGTAGTGGGAGGTGTCCCTGCCTATGGCTGGGGGATGGAACTAGATGATCTTTAAGGTCCCTTCCAACCCAAACTATTTTATGAGTCTATGATGGGCACCACTGCCTTCCAGCCATGCCTGGGAGCTCTCTGATCTCCATCAATTCCCAGCCTCATTGTCCCTTTTTCATCTCGTATATAAATTGTGTTTAATCATAAAGAATTTGTCTACCAATTCCTAATCAAGGCATAAAGGCTTAATCAGATCCATTGTGCAGTGTTTGGAGATCTTCAGATGAAAGGTTTCATTACCTGTGTGATAATTCAATGTTAATAATTTCTAGCATGAAGCACTGTGAGAGTTGGTTGAGGGGTGTCAAACACAAGTGCCCTGTTGGGTGACAGCAGAGTTGCTGTCAGGAAGGAAGGTGAAAGCTTCAGCTTACTAGTGCCATTGTTTTTATAAATTGGTAACAACACCCAGAGGGGGAGAATGGAAGATGTATCTTTAGAAAATACTTTTGAAAGATTTTGAGTGAAAATGTGTGGTTTGATGTTTCCTATTAAAGAATTGCAGTGGAAGAGATGGTTTTCAGTTTTCCAGTGTTTTACATAAACCCGTGCTTCAGTGTGTGATAAATACTAAAAACAGAGCCCTCAGACTTTCTGATGTTTGATGTCTTTTTTAGAATAATAGAACCATAGAATGGTTTGGGTTGGAAGAGACCTTAAAGATCATCTAGTTCCAACCCTCCTGCCATGGGCAGGGACACCTCCCACTACATCAGGTTGCTCAGTGCCTCATCCAGCCTGGCCTTAAACACCTCCAGGGATTGAGGGGGCATCCATAGCCTTTCTGGGAAACCTCTTCCAGTGTCTCACCCCCCTCACAGGAAAGAACTTCTTTCTTCTCTCCAGCTTAAATCTCCACTCTTCAATTTGCATCCTGTACTCCTAGTACTTCCGTCCTGGACCTATTAAAAAGTCCTACCCCAGCTCCCAGAGGTTGTGGATGCCCCCTTCACATTGAAAAGCTACATTGAGCTCCCTCCTGAGCCTTCTCACTTCCGTCCTGGACCTATTAAAAAGTCCTACCCCAGCTCCCAGAGGTTGTGGATGCCCCCTTCACATTGAAAAGCTACATTGAGCTCCCTCCTGAGCCTTCTCTTCTCCAGGCTGAACAACCCCAACTCCTTCAGCCTGTCCTCAGAAGGGAGGTGCTCCAGCCCTCTCATCACCTTGGTGGCCCTCTTCTGGACCCGCTCCAACAGCTCAATGTCGTTCTTATGTTGAGGGCTACAGAAGGGGACTCAGTAACTCCAGTTGATGTCTCACCAGAGCAAAGTAGAGGGGCAAAACTGCTTCTTTCTCATCTCCAGCATAAATCTACTCTCTTCCAATTTGCATCCATTAATCCTACTCCTGCCATCCTGTACCCTATTAAAAAGTCCTACCTCACCCTTCTGTAGGCCCCCTTGAGGAATGGCTGAGGTGCTATTACTGTTCTAGTGAAGACACTAGTGGAGATGTTGTTTCCAGGAGCAGTAAGTGGCACATCATCCACACTCTTTTAGAGCGATGACAAAGCTTTTCCCAGAGTAAAAAACTCTGGGGGGGAGATTGAGGGGAAAGAGACCTTACCTATCAGTGGCAACACAAGGCTTGTAATTTTAAATATTTCTAATTTAAATCATGAAAATCTGTTTTTCATGAATAATTCAGAGCTCTGATTTAGGGGGAATTATTTCCAGCCCATGTATATTAAACAGCCAACCTGCTACGCCAGTTGTGTTCAAGGCACCGTTGATGGGGGTTTTCTCTTCCCTGCAGAAACCATCATCTTTGTCTGTTAGAAAATAAAGCCACTGTGGTGTTTTGTCCTTTTGATTGCGTGAGGATTTTTTTTTCTTTAAACCTCGTTGGCTAACATTCAAGCTGAAGAAAAATAAAGCCCTTACTACAGTAGCTCCTAGAATTCAATTTGGAGAGAGTAAACCTTGTACTATATCCATTAGGAAAATGGCAGTATTCCTCCATTTCCTCATCTTATTCAATTACTTACCCTGCTTCCTGCTTTTAGCATAAACTGTATATTTTAGCTCATGACCTTTGACAGCAAATTGAATCAGAAGTAGAGATGCAAGCAAAGTTGGGTTTGCTTTTTGTTTTTTAGGGTTTTTTTTTTTCCAAGACTCTTTAAAGCCATTAATGTGTAAGAAATTTTGGGGTTTGTTTTTTTGTTGCGTGGGCTTTTGTTTCTTTTTCAGTAAGCCTTGCTGTGGGTTCTGTACTGAAGTGCATTTTCCTTGGAAAAGGGAAGTTTAAGATAATGTCCTTCCTTTGCTTTGGAGAGCAGCAGCCTCCATAGCTGCTCTGGTTAGTGTGCTCTTGCTGAAATTAGTATGGCATATTTTAGTTAATGCCAATAAAAGGGGAGTTTGTTTGATTTAGAATCAAAACCTTGTTTAGATTGGATTAGCACTTTAAGAAAAATATTTGACTTGTAAAATGATGCTATTGACACAAAGTGGTTACACATCCAGAGACATTCTGAGCTTTGTTTCACACTGTTGTGGCTTTTCTGTTCTTGTCCACTCCCTCCTCAATAGTGTTGTACAGCTTTTAAATGATTTTCTGCCTTATGGTGGAATGAAAAAAGCCACTTTTTATACCATCAGAATGGTATAAACCAAGTCTTTTAAAGGCAAGATGATTTTTTCTTAATGTGTTACAAACATGCAGCGCCTTGAGTGAGTCTGGAGTTGCATCTCTCTAAGAACTGAGAAACACTGAGAAACAGCTTCTCATTTGTATAAGATTTTAAATTTTCAACTTCTCCAGGTCTTATTTCTTATAAAAGAGATGGGGGAGAGGGTGCAGAAGTGTTTGGACTTGGAGTGCTGCAAATAACCTCTCGCAAGGGTACATTGTTCTACTCTTTTACTCTTCCTGCATTGTAGCTCCTTGACAAGTTCTTATTTCTCTTATGCTTATGTGAATGGTGTGAGCACAGAAAACAACCCAAACTGATGTATTGAGCTGAAGCTTTTCAACAAATGCACCCCATGCTTTCCTAAAACTCTGCAGAAACCATTAGTAAGAGCAGCAGTGCTGCCCAGATTACCCAGCCCAGCCATGCCCAGTTCCCCGCTTCTCTTCCTTGAGCTTTTTCTACTAACAGCTGAATGAGACTTCCATAGTTCTTAACCTTTATCTGCTCAGAATGCCTCCATGTCATAGTTCCCCCCAAATTTGTCATAGTCATAGTCATCTAGGTTGGAAGGGACCTTTCAGATCATCTAGTCCAACCATCAGGCCAACTCTGACAAGCCTCATACGGGGCTCAAACCCCTGACCCTCATTTATACTAATAGACTCATGGAATCATAGAATTGGAAGGGACCTTCAAAGACAATCTAGTCCAACCCCTCTGCAGTGACAGGGACATCTGCACTAGATCAGGCTGCTCAGAGCCTCAGCAAGCCTGGCATTGGATGTCTCCAGGGATGGGGCCTCTTCCAGTGCCTCACCATCCTCATGGTATGGTGGGAGGATGCAGAGCACCCTGGTGGCCTTACAAAATGAGGTGGTCTAGACACTACGACAGAACCCAGAGCAAAAGTACTGTCAAGGAGATGCTGGGGACAATGGCATGTCCATAGAGAATAATGACATTTTGAAGGGAGTAAGAGCCCCCGGATGTGTTTAGAATTTGTGCTTGGCTATAACTTTAAAAGAACAGGTCAGGAGAAACCTTAAATTTGTTTTTTCTAATGTAAAGCAGTGGGCACCTCCTTTCCTTCCCCCACTTAGAAAAGCAGCCTGATCCCCACCCCAGCTACTGTGGTACCAACTGACATTGGAAGTGCAGTCTCTTTTTCTACAGTGTTCAGGTCTGGACACAATGCTGACAACTCATGGTCCATCTTGGGTTTGTGCTTGGAGACACTGTGACTTCTGATCATGTGTGCCTGTCTAACCCAGTCCAAGAGCTTTGTTGCTTCAGATTGTGTCCTACAGGCTGTTTCAAGAGGATATTTAATTTTTCTTCTTCAGGCTGCAGCCATGCCAAGTATTGTTTGAACATCTGTCAGTGTGTTCAGATTATTAACCTAACTTCTGCTCATTTGTGTTAATAAAAACATTAGAGCTTGAGAACAAGGTTGAGAACAAGCCATTCCTCACACTACCAGGTCCAGTGAAACCCAGCTGAGAGGGTTGACACAGTCATATCAAAACTGGCAAAGTCCTGTTAATTTCTCCTTCAGACAGCACTGCCTCACTGAATTTTGAGTTGAACTAAAGGCCAGATCTCCTTTTTGGACTACATGTATTTCTGCTGGGCAAGAAAGAGCACTTGGATTCATTCTCCCAAATCCTACAGCCTCAGGGTGGGAAGGAACCTTCAAAGGTCATCTAGCCCAAACTCCCTGCATTGAGCTGGGACATCCTGAACTAGATGAGGTTGCTCAGAGCCTCAGCAAGCCTGGAGTGGGGCGTCTCTCTGGGCAGCCTGTGCCAGTGTCTCACCACCCTCACTGTGAGGAACTTCTTCCTAATGCCTAATCTAAACCTGCCCTGCTCTAGTTTATAATCATTGTCCCTTGTACTATTGCTACCTGTTATGGCAAACAGCCCCTCCCCAGCTTTCCTGTAGCTCCTTCAGTGTGACCTACTGTGAGGTCACCCTGAAGCCTTCTCTTCTCCATGCTGAACAGCCCCAGCTTTCTCAGCCTGTCCTCACAACAGAGGTGATCCAGGCATTGCATCATCCTCATGGACTTTCTCTGGGACCTCTCCAGTAGACCTTCTTGTGCTGAGGGCTCCAGAGCTGGACACAGTAACTCCAGATAGGATGTCACAAGAGCAAAAGGGCAGAATCATATCTCTGGACCTTCTGGCCACAACTTTGCTGATGCAGCCCAGGGCATGGTTGTCTTCTGGGCTGCCAGTGCATACTGTTTACTCATCTCCAGTTTTCATCCATCAGTGCTCCCAAGTCCTTTTCCACAGAGCTGCTGTCTATCACATCACCTCCCAGTCTGTAATGGTAACAAAGATTGTCCTGGCCCAAGTGCAGCCCCTGCACTTATCCTTGTTGAACTTCATGAGATTTGCACAGACCCACCTCTCCAGCCTGTCCATGTCTTTCTGGATGACATCCCATCCCTCTGGTGAGTTGAGCACATCACTGAACTTGGTGTTGTCCTCCAACATGGTGAGAGTGCACTCAATGACTCTGTCTATATGATTGATGAAGTTATTGAGCAGTACTGGTCCCAGCACAGATCTCTGAGGGACACCACTTGTCAGTCCTCTCCACCTGGACAGCTGGAGAGCCATGCACACCTACCCTCTGGGTAGGGTCAACGCTCTGGATACAGCCATTCACCCAGTTCCTTGTTCACCCAACAGTCCACCCATGAAATCCATATCTTTCTTACTTAAAAAAGAAGGATGTTGTGGGGTACTGTGTCCAAGTCTTTACAGAAATCCAGACAGATGATATCCATGGGTCTTCCCATGTCCACTGATGTAGTCACTCCACTGCAGAAAGCCACTTTTACTACAGATGCTATTAATAAAAGTATTAATTACACTGTTCTAGAAATAGGACATTGCAATGAAACCACAAGTGCACAATTCAAGCCAGGTTGGCCAAATGTCACAAAACACTCCAAACTTGAGCTGTAAGTAAAATAAAAGTCCGAGTTGCTCAAAGTTTTACGGTTAAAAGAATGTAAAACTTTTCAGCTTGTCCCAAGTTTTGGCAGCAAACCTTGTGGTGCTTGGCAAGCCTGGCTGGGTTCCCTTAAGTGTGAAATGCAAGATAAAACTTGGGAATTAGGAGCCAAGCACAACAAAAGAAAAAAGTTCTCCTGAAGCAAAGAGAAATGGAGATGAATGGATTCTTCTCACAGCTCTCTTTCCCATCCTTGCCCACTTCAATGGGGTATGCTGGCTGGAGCATCCCATGGGAGGGCATTAGGTAAGGGTTAATCTGGGAGCAACTGGTGTGGTGACAGGGCTGGTGAGTGCAGCTTTGGGAGTGCTGAGGGAGTTTACACCAGTGAGGAGTTTTACCATGAACTTACCTTTGTATCTGCACAGAAGTGAGATAAACTTCTCAAAGCTTTCTAGTGCTACCAATGTGTCAGCTGCAATTAAAAGCTGGTTTGAATGGGTTTGAAATGTTTGACTTCTGTGACCTATCAGGAGAAATGAAGAACTTTGGTTTTTTTCCTTTTCTATCCAGAAGGGCTTTTTAAGGAAAAAAAGCAGTGGTGGTTGAAGTGTCAGGGAAGGTTTTGACAACAGCAGATGGAGTTGTGGTTGCTCACAGTAAAGAGCTTCTTTCTTACCTCCAGCCTAAAACTTCCCTCTTCCAATTTGCATCCATATTCCCAGTCCTGCCATCCTGGACCTATTCAAAAGTCCTACCCCAGCCTTACTGTAGCCCCCTGAAGGGGGTATTCAGAAGCTCCTCTGAGGTCCCCCCTGAGCCTTCTCTTCTCCAGGCTCAACAACCCCAACTCCTTCAGCCTGTCCTCAGAAGGGAGGTGCTTCAGCCCTCTCATCATCTTCATGGCCTCCTCTGGACCTGCTCCAACAGCTCAATGTCCTTGTTCTGTTGAAGGCTCCAGAACTGACACAGTAACTCCAGTTGGGGTCTCACCAGAGCCCAGTAGAGGGGCAAAACCTTCTCCCTTGATCTGCTGACCACACCTCTCTTGATGCAGCTTATCATTNACAGATGTGGTCCAGGTGTTGGGAGCTCTTCCTCGTCCTGCCGCGTCTCCTTGCACCTTATAGAATGTAGCACACACCGATATGTCGTGCATGAGGGAATTTATTTGTGAGGAGCTCGCAGCGGTTTAAATCCCCAGGGGCGGGGGCTGTCCGTGGGCGGGCAGTGCGGGGCGCGCGGAGGGGCCGCCCGAGCCGCTCCTCGGCGGGGCTGGGGCTCCCTCTGCGGACCGAAGCGGCAAAGTGCGGGGCTGGGGGGGGGATCGGGTTTGGCTTTTCTTATTTTTCTTTTCCTTCCTTTTATTAATTTAAAAAAAATTCTTCTGAGTTCTATTCTTCTTTTCGTGTTTTTCCTTTTTTTTTTTTTTCTATTCCCCTCCCCCCCACTTTGACAAAATATGTACATTTAGGGAAGAGTTTGTTTGTCTCTTTTTATTTTTTAGTATAAAGCTTATTTTTTGCTGTCATTGCACATTCTAGTTTTGGTCAGACTGCCTCCCATTAACTAGTCTTCCTTCCCTGCCTCCTGCTAAAAATGTTTTGTATTTTCTAGTGGGATAACTGTGTAGAGTGTAGAAAGAGATGTGGCTTCAGTGCAGCCCTGAAGAGAAGGATTTAGGGGTGCCAAGGGTGAGAAACTCAACATGAGCCAGCAGTGTGTGCTTGCAGCCCGGAAGCCAACCCAGTCCTGGGCAGCATCAAGAGAAGTGTGGCCAGCAGGGCAAGGGAGGAGGTTTTGCCCCTCTACTGGGCTCTAGGATGCCTAAGATGGCAGGACTAGGAGTAATGGATGTAATTTGGAATCGATTTAGGAACTAATTTAGGCTGGAGATAAAAAAGATGTTCTTTACTGTGAGGGTGGTGAGACGCTGGAAGAGGTTTCCCAGAGAGGCTGTGGATGCCCCCTTAATCCCTGGAGGTGTTTAAGGCCAGGCTGGATGAGACACTGAGCAACCTTGTCTAGTGGGAGGTATCCTTGCCCATGACAGAGGGGTTGGAACTAGATGATCTTTAAGGTCCCTTCCAACTCAATCCATTCTATGATTCTATGTATTAATGACTTAATCTTTGCAAGTATTTAGGGCAGTACCATAAAGTTGCTAAAGGGCACTTGCTAGTAGAGCTAGTAGAGCTGCTGTAACAGTGGCAACTGAAGAATTGCAGTTTGACATCTTTTTCCCCCATTTTCCCTTTACTGGTGAGGATCAGAGTCCTGCCACACACCTAACACAGCCCGTGTTTCTATAGACTTCTGCTTGAATTCTTTGGTGCCTAATGAGGAATGTGGTTACTGTGCAACCTCTCTTACTATGGAAACACTTTGTGCTCTTCTTCTCTACCTTGGTGCCTCCTTTCAGGATTCAGTAGTCAGCTAATAGCAGTCATTAGTCAAATGTGCTTGCAATTAATTCTGTAATACCAAATCAACATAACTTTCTGTAGATTTTATAGGGTAGCTAAGCTGCAAAGCTGGAAATCAACAGTTAATTTTTCAGGCTGAATTTTCCCTTTCAGCCTATTGAAAGGGAGGTATTCCAAGTAGGCTGGAAGATCTTGGTCATTTAAATATGTCAGGACTTAATTTTACTGCTCGAGGCCATGACACCAAAGGGTCCTTTCTGCTTCTGGAGGTGCTGCTGTGCATCACTTGACTTGTCAGTTGGGCTTCAATGGGGCTCACTGCATCCTGCCATATTTGAGCTTGCACCTCAGTTCATTAGAAGCTCCAGTCCTCTTTTAGGGCCAGAAAAAGAGAATCCCAGTGGCAGTGTCTGCCTGGGTGTTTCAGAGTGCTGCCCTGTTTCATGCACCCAGCTGGGACCCATCCACAGGAGCAGGGTGGGCAGTGGAGTGCTCTGCCCTGCCTGACGGAGAACTCTTATACACCTTGGTAGTTTTCCCTGGGTGAAGAATATTAAGACAACCCTTTCCATCTATTTTTAAAGTGCCTGAGCGCAGTTAAGGGCTCTTTGTAACACTGAAAGTCGAGGTGTCTGACACCACTGAGCAAGTCGAGCTGTTGAGACATCTGTGGTTTATTGATAAAGGCTGAAGGTGCTTTGCTGTCCCTCTGGCTTCCAGGAGGCATCACAAGCTACCTTAATGTTGAAATATCTTGTTATTTTAGTACTTTGAACTCAAGGGTGAGCACAAGACAAAAGGCTCCAAAGGGAGACTCAAACAGTAATGTGTTTACATGAAAAGTGGATTTTAAAGCTTTGAAAGGGTCGTAAAGCTCTTCTACCTTGAGATGCTAATGCTGGAACTTGAAACACTGCACAATGTCATTAGCAATTAAATGTGCCTGTGTACTCCTCTTACATCTTGTAAGGCTCTTGCAAATCAAAAGGGGGATGTACACACATCTAATGAAATAATCATTTTGAAAGCAGAGTTCCAGAGCTCTGTTTGCCATTCGCAGGAAGCATTTTCATGCCTGATGTATTTGTATAAGGTTTTAGAACAAAATTAGTTGCCTCGGGCTGTGGACTCGCAGAGGATCCACTTTTGCTCTTTACCTGTGTGTTGTTGGTAACTTTGCCTTTCTAAAAACCTCTACATCAGTGGCTTTTCTGCTGTAGAGTTCTGAGATTTCAACTTATTAATTTGATTTTCTGCTTTTGAATTGCTTACACCATTCTTTTGATGGCAGGAATTATGTGTAAATAGATAAATATACATGTAATTTGTTGAAGAAGTTAACCATGCATTTTAAGAGGCATATATAAGGTTGTAGATGAAGAAATAATTTCAGTAATGAAGAGAAATTCTTATGGATCCTGTCTTTAGAAAGCAATAACTGAACTGAGAAGTGCATTGGAAATCTATCTATCTATCTATCTATCTATCTATCTATCTATCTATCTATCTATCTATCTATCTATCACTATTCCAGTTAGGGGTTTTAACATTTTTGACACCTGTTTTATGTTTATTTTGCTAAAACAAAGATGTGTGTGTGCATGTGTACGTGCACTTTTGCATGTTTATTGCCCACACGATGTATTTGTTACAGAAAATGCAATGTAAACATACAAAAGTTGACATTACTTTAAATACTGAGCTTAACTGTCAACCACAAAACATATTTGCAAACTCTTTCAACATGTGTAACATACACAGTCCTAATGAGAAACAGAACAATAGCAGGGATGCCCATATGTTAGCTGTAATTATGTTGAGAGTTTGTCTTGTGGCTCAGGATTAAGTTTGGAAGAGAAAATGTGAACAACTGTCCCATTTTACGGTTTTAAAACATGCCTTTAAAAGTCATATTTGAGAAATACACCATGCTCACATTGTCTTAGGTTGATTAAAGATGAGGGGATTTAATGTGGTGGTCATTTGGAGGAGGTAGTGTTTAATGTATATTCCTAACAAAGCTATTGAAGTGTTGTATTGAAAAAAGGTTGTATTGCATGTTTGTATACACTTTGGAACTTTTATATAAGTTTTCTTTGGAAAAACATAAGATACATGTGTTGGGAAGTCACTTTGCAAAGGACACATGGGAGAAAAAAACTCTCCATGGTGAGCTACAGTCCATTCAGAGCATGAGCTGTAAATGTGTATCCCTTTGGCACACCTAGAAATGGATAGCAGAATTTCCAACAGAATAATTAGAAAGAAATTTATGAATGGGTCAGGGCTCTCCATAGAAAGGCTGTTTTCAAATAATTAGTTATTTCTTTAGTACACTTGTGACCAGCTTGGGCTTAATTTGTCACTTTAAATACACTTCCAGTGGGATGCAAGCCCAGCAGAAAATGGGTATATTTAGTTTTCCATTATATACAGGCAAATAATAATAACTAGGAAGATAAAGGCAGTGGCTACAGTGGTAGATAATGTATTTTTGTGATAAATACAGCTGGATTTGCAATTTGTTCTGCCTTACATCTCGAACATGTCCTGTGGATTCCCTGTCCCACAAATCAATGTGAAACAGAAGGAAGTTGTGCCTTAAAGAGAGACAATTTGCAACACCCAGGCAGTGCTTTAGGGGAAAAAATGTAGAACATATTTGGATGCTATGAATAAACAGCAATTTATTAATAGCACACAAAAATGGAGCACTTTAGGTGTAAGAGGTGTTGGTACTAATCTAGAAGTGTTCAATTTGTATATTTAGCATCTTAAATAAGCAGTACAGTGCTTTACTGCTGGCAGGCACGTGTTGCTTTAGTGTGCAGAAAGATCTTTGCTTTGATTCATTGAGGCTTACGTCTGGAAAAATTAATATAGTTTGAATTTAGAACATGAAGGATCTTAAGAAAAGTCCATCTTGTTTCAACAGTTTTGTGTGAATATCACAAAAATGGATGTTGTGAATGAACCTGCTGTCACAGGCTTTTTGTTACAGATTCATATTTACTAAAACCTTAAATTGTACCTTCTCCATTTTATAAATGTTCTTTATTCCTATTCACTGCAAAGATTAAAGTGTGAAATTCAAGGAAAATTCCTGTAATAGCTGCTTCTGAAACCCATTTCTTGTAACTCCTAGATTTGCCCTCAAGGGCAATGCTGTTGTTACTGGGAATTTATAAAGTCAAAATCTCAGCTGACCTTTGGTCTCAGCCTCTTTATTTATCTATTTCTATTCTGGTCTCTGAAGGTTTGTTACTCTCTGTGATGTGAGAAGCAAAAGAATACAGGGATAAGAAGAAATAGTGTTTTAATCCTTGTCATGTTGTTGTAGGAATGACTTCTAACTCGGTATGTTTCAGTTATCAAGCCCATGTTGGGGAGAAATTGAATATGAGCTTTATTGGTTGTACAAATACTCATCTGCTTTGGGAAGAGCATCTTTAAAAAGTATTGTGGGTCAGTCCTCAGTGAAACAGAGAATCACTTGTTTTGAAATCATTGGGATGAGGCCAGTTTGTACCTGAGAGTGTTCTTCCAAACCAAGTGCATAAAAATTCTGATGACATGTCGTGTGGGATTGAGATTTTTTTTGCATCAGCCACATCCTTCATCAGTTACTGACTAAAGGTCCCCCCTATGGATGCAAGTCAGAGCTCTGCCATTGGGTTTTGTACAGGTTCCCATCACTTCCTTGTCTGGTAGTTTTTATGAGCAGAAATCAATGTTTATTTCTTTTTTCAGGGCATGCTTCCCATACAGAAAGTGTATGAGAGATTTTCTCATCCTACCAACTGTTTCCTCGTCTCAATATTGCTCAAACTGCCCACTCATGAACGTAACAGATGTCAGCAAATGTTGGGCCATTTGGAGGGACTGCTGGGTTGTTTTTTTCCCCCCCCTCACAAAGAAACACCCTGTTGGTGTGGTTTGCTCTCCCAACAGGTGTCAGTGTAAGGCAGTGATGGGAGAACTAGAAGACCAAATGCCATGAAGCACTTCGAGTCAGTGGCCTGAATGTGTCTCACAGGCAGGTATTAGGAAACTCAAGGGAGGTTGTCCCCCAATAAAGATAATATTTTGCATCCACTCACCTCTCTAAATCCCAGCAAACCTCTTCCTCCCTTCAGGAATATTCCTTGGAGCTGCAACACATTGCTCTAGTCTGTCAGTGCTGCTGCTGGAAGCTTGAACTGGGTTTAGCCCTGGGAGGTTCACAGTCCCAGGACAGTGGCAGGGCACAGGAGAAGCAGCAGAGATGAGGGGCTGGCTCCTTCCTTGGAGCCCCCTTGGCTTTGCCAGCAATTAAAAATAGACAGCCATGATCCCAGCCCTGCCTGGGGAGGGGTGGATGAAAGTATGCCTTGTTAGTGTGCCAGCCAGATGCATCAGATTACATCTCCTCAAAGCTCCTTGCCCCTGTGTCCCTCTAAGTCCAAACAAATGGGTTTTTGGCTGGGTCTCATCAGGTCCTTGCAGCAGAGATCCATCGTGGTGCTTCACCCACAGCAAATACTGGGGGTTTGTTTCTGAGAGTGTGGAGTGATGGAGGGTCTGTGATTCCCTCTCTTTGC
Organism: Turnix velox; assembly: GCA_013400935.1. NCBI lineage: Eukaryota > Metazoa > Chordata > Aves > Charadriiformes > Turnicidae > Turnix > Turnix velox. The sequence goes on from VZTY01015810.1 coordinate 22,522, forward strand.
TTTACACACCTAATATTTCATGGTTACCCTCTTCTGTGGCAGCTTTACTAAAGACAAAAATGGCTGAAGTTTCTCTATCATTAATGTGCACTATGAGAGTGTTTGATCTACTCCAGACAACACAGTGTGTTCAGCCCTATGATGATTTCAAGCAAATACCATTTTCCAGTTGCTCTTCTCATCTCTGCTTGTTTTTCCAGTACAAAATGTCCCTCTGTGCACCTAAAATAGGAGATGCCTTTTTCCCCTTATGAATGAAAGGTTTTCATCCTAGAAGCATCAGCTCGCAGGGAACCACAAATCAAAGCTGTGTGCTGGGGTCTGGGTCCTTATATTAATGGTACACCAGACCCTTCCTTTCCTTTTCTGCCTCCAGCAGCATCAGATGAAGGCTTTTGCCAAATGCAGTTCTAGATCTCTGGCTTGTCTAGCAACACCCCCACAGGTTCTGAGAGAAGATGGAGTGATGCCCCCAGGCAGAAAGCCCTCTGCTCCTCTGTCCTTCACATGAGGGATGAGGAACTTGCAGAGAAATTCTCACTTGCTGTTTGCAGCCAAGTTTCTTGAGTGCTTGTTCCAGAAACTTGTGAGTTTTGCAGAGCCAGTAACTTTGAGGTACAATACTGTTCTGGATTAAAAACAAAAATTAAATTGAGTCTTTTATAGTTTTATGAAAGGATGAAATTGCTGAAATACAGAATAAATATTTTCTGGTTTAAACATTTTGCTCATGGAGTTATCCCTGCAGTACATCCGGGATTTTATTATAGAATCATAGAGTCATAGAATGGTTTGGGCTGGAAGAGACCTTAAAGAACAGATTGGTCAAGAGTTGTCTCCTTGTTGGGCTGATCAATGACTGGGTGGGTGTTCTGTCTTGGAGAAGCCCCTCTTGCACAAGTGCTGAAAAATCATCACTAATTACTGGTGGTTTATGCTTTGTGTTGATAGAGCACTTTGCCCAGTGCTGTTCTCCTCACTGCCACTGCAACATGAGCAAAATATTTGAGTAATTTGGCACTTGGGTTATTAATTCTGGTGGGAACGCAGGGCTGGTATGTGCTTCCTGGTGTGTGAGGTGTGAGGGCCAGGGGTCAGCCTGGCTGAGATACTGCTGCCCTGGGGGAATGTTGTGGGGTGTGTAAATATACTGTGGAGGGAATATCGCACCACAGCAGGTACCTTCCCCAGCCAGCCAAGTGTTGAGCCCTTCCAAAATGGGTAATTAATTTCTGGGGCAGTGTGCTGCTGGAGGGAAGGTAGCCCTAAAGGATACTTTTGGAAACCCTGGGTGGAAAAGTGCAGAAGACCAACTGATTGTAACCTCAGAGGGGATAATGAACAGCAGCATTCAATTTGTACCATTATCATAGAGTGGTTTGGGTTGGAAGGGACCTTCAAGATTATCTAGTTCCAATCTCCAGGGACACCTCCCACTACACCAGGCTGCTCAATGCTTCATCCGGCCTGGCCTTAAACACCTCCAGGGATTGAGGGGGCATCCACAACCTCTCTGGGAAACCTCTTCCAGTGTCTTACCACCCTTACAGTAAAGAACTTTTTTCTTATATCCAGCCTAAATCTACCTTCTTCCAATTTGCATTGATTACTCCTTGTCCTGCCCACCTGCCTGGACACCTTCTTCTGTGACCTGATCTGGGTGTTCCTGCTCTGGCAGGGGAGCTGGACTAGATGATCTCTTGAGGTCCCTTCCAATCCCTGATATTCTGTGATTCTGTGAATAGAGCCCTGACAGATTTCCTGGAAGCAGCTCTTTAAAGTTGAATAATTTTTATTTCTAAAGATGATCTTTTCCTCATACATGTAGTGCCAGCCATGGGGAGATATTTGGAAAAGGATCTGTATATTGTTTTCTTTCTACAGTAACTGTGCCTGTAGCTGTGCTGTGGCCAGTTCCAGAAACTGGGTTGCCATATTGCTGTTAACATAATATCGGATGGGAGGACTAGGAACAATGGATATAAATTAGAGGGGGATAGATTTAGACTAGACATAAGGAAGAAATTCTTTACAGTGAGGGTGGTGAAGCACTGGAACAGGTTGCCCAGGGAGGTTGTGGATGCCCCATCTCTGGAGGTGTTCAAGACTAGGCTGGACAGGGCACTGGGCAGCCTGGTCTAGTGGGAGGTGTCCCTGCCGCTGGCAGGGGGGTTGGAACTAGATGATCTTTGAGGTCCCTTCCAACCTAAACTATTCTATGATTCTATGATTCTATGATTGCTGTTTAAAAAAGCTCTCCTGAGATAAGATGTTTGTAAAGAAATATTTTTAAACTTTAGTGAAAGTGGTGGATTATTCTGACTAGGTGGTAATATTATTGGTACTAAAGTATCAGCATGAGGAGGCTTTAAGAATTGCATTTTCCAAACTTCACATTTCAGTAATGACAAATCTGGGTTCTGCCTCCTTCAGAGAAATGGCAAATCTAATTGATCTAAAGAGCTTGAATGCTATTTTGTGAAATTTTCCTGATGTGAGTGGCTTGAAAATAAAGAAAAATGCTCTTCATATGCCTTCATTAGCGTGCTGTATGCCATGACAAATTCGTGAAAGACACCTCCCTGCTAGAGTAACCTGGTGCTTTCTGCCTTTTGGTAAATAGCAGGACTATGTGCTGGGCACTCAGGTTTCATTCCCCCTCCCATTCATCATCTTGCTCTGTGACTCCAAACAGACCAGTTCACTCCTTTGTCTCAGTTTACCTGTACAGAAAATGCCAGTGTCATCTCCTCTTACTATTGTGAAATGTAATTAAGGTAATGCTTGAAAATACTATTCAAGCACGAGCTGCTGTGTTATTTACTAAGAGTTTAAAGTGAATAAGCAAAAAATAATCCTCAGTCCATTTGTATTTGGGGGATATTTTTGCTTTCTGCCTTTTTCCTTTTTTTTTGTCTTTAAATCTCTGTCTATAGCTGTTGTGAGAACGTGACATTGAGTGAGTGACACTGGAGCTGGTGGAGGCAGGGAGGGGCTGAAGCCTTCGAGTGGAACTGGTGATGCTGGAGATCATTAACACCACTATTTATAACTGTAAAAACTAGGTTTCAAGGGAAAACATCCAGGCTTAGCGTGGCTAATTATACAGCTGTAAACTAATCTAACAGCACTCCTAATTCCACCAAGCCTTGCCACTGACATTTGATGGAATCATGTGAAGAAAAACCATCCAGCTCTGAGCCCCTCAGAGAGGGATGTGCTACCTGTCTCCCAGACTGGCAGAGGACAGTTAACACCCCCCACTGCCAATGGCATCCTCTTCAATCCAGCTCCTTTAGAGAGGATAAAGACACCTGGATGGAGGTTTTTAGAAAAGCTCCAATTACAACTAAGGTCAAAATGACACAGCAGGGGTTACCTGAGGATTTGACAGCTTCTGAATCCCTGGAATGACTCTATATGCACATGTGACTTTTGTAATACCCATTTAGTGTCTTTGCACTTAAGTCTATTGTCTCCAGAATCTGTTTGCACAGATTTGATGATAAGATCAAAGTCTTTTCCATTTAAAAGCGTAAACCAGAAAGTGATCTCTGTGGAAACATCTGCTCAGTAAAAGGATCAAATGGGTTCACTGGGAGTGTGAGATTGACTCTCCTGTCATCTCCCTTGCTCCTTTATTGGGTCCCTTCTATATTTTTGATGTTTGAAATTGCTGAAGTGCAACCGGCTATGTTGTTTATGTTGGTTCTTTTGCATATCCCTGGTGTCTGAAAGTAGGAGACGCTTGAAGGAAAGGCAAAGGGCTATCCCTCTGGCACCACTGCCTCTTGGCTCCCCAAGAGGCACATGAGGAGGCAAATGGAGGCTTAAAGGCCCCAGTGCATTGACTTGTATTCAGACAGTTGGTTCTGTACATATTGACCTTATTATTACATTTGTGACTTCAAAGTGAACTCAGAGCAGCAAAGCCTCCAGTAGTCAGGTTTGCATTTGGGACTGGGAACAGAGGAGATCCCTTTCTGTGCTTGCTGGTTTTACTGTTGTTAGTTGTCAGGTGTTAATTATTACCTTTAATTTCTATTTGCTACAGTATTGCTGGAGTTACTGTGTTCAGTTCTAAAGCCCTCCATATGAGAAGTACATTGGGCTGTTGGAGCAGATCCAGAGGAGGCCACAAAGATGATGAGAGGGCTGAAGGAGTTGGGGTTGTTCAGCCTGGAGAAGAGAATGCTCAGGGGGAACCTCAGAGTAGCTCCTCAATACCCCCTTCAGGGGGCTACAGAAAGGCTGGGGTGGGACTTTTTAAAAGGGTACACAATGGCAGGACTAGGAGTAATAGATGCAAATTGGAAGAGGGGAGATTTAGACTGGAGAGAAGAAAGAAGTTCCTTCCTGTGAGGGTGGTGAGACACTGGAAGAGGTTGCCCAGAGAGGTTGTGGATGCCCCCTCAATCCCTGGAAGTGTTTAAGGCCAGGCTGGATGAAGCACTGGGCAACCTGATGTGGTGGGAGGTGTCCCTGCCCATGGCAAGGGGTTTGCAACTAGATTATCTTGAAGGTCCCTTCCAACCCAAACCTTTCTATGATTAAATGATTGCTTGATCCTCACTGGGGTCAAGAGGAGGTGCCCCAGTGGGAGGGGAAAATAGTCTGGTCCAAGGCACAGCATATGTATGAAAAGCTTTTCATGTTTGCTTGCTTGAGTGAATGAATCTGGAGCAAATTGCCTTGCTGAGAGTCTTCTGAAAACATCTTGTATTTCTAATGTAGAGATTTTTTATTATATCTTTTTGCTTTCTTTGTAAAGAAAATGAATTCCGTGGAGCGCTTGTCATCTCCCCATCTTTGATGGTTTGGCTGTTTTGTTACATTGGCTGCCATTCATTCTGCAGGGACTCATTGTCATCTCCCCATCTGCCAACTGCTCCGCAATCACTGCCCAACAAAAGTTACTCATTTTCTCTCTTCTTTCCCCTTGTCCTTCATCTCAGCCTCCTGAGCTCTCACAAATCAAAGGAAATCTATGGTTTATTTTTGAATTCAGAGCTTGTTAAGCAAAAGGGATAGTGTAATGTCATTATGGATGGCATTCTTCAACTCTGCCAAGCAGCAGCTGCTGTTGACCTTCTTTGTTCCCAGAGCTCCTGGCTGCTTGGCAGACAGAGGAGCTGGGAGCTGTGACTTGTCTTCTTCACACAGAGAAAGCAGAAACACCCCTTAAGGAACACATGAAGGATTTAGTTTCATAGAAAGGTTTGGGTTGGAAGAGATCTTAGAGATCATCTAGTTCCAAACCCCCTGCCATGGGCAGGGACACCTCCCACTACACCAGGTTGCTCAGTGCCTCATCCAGCCTGGCCTTAAACGCCTTCAGGGAGGAGTCATCCACAATATGTTAGCTGGGGTTTTGGGGAATAAATCAAAACCATGTAGGTGTGCAGCTCACTGATCTGAACTCAGGGCTGCACTTGTTTCCCTGTGGACTGGAGCAATGACTCCAACACTACTTGTTTTATCAGCGATGTGTCTGTGAATGAAAGGAGTGACCACCCACTTGTGTGAAGATGTTGCCTCTCATTTCCTTGGTTCCAGGAGTGCATAGGTAGAGGAGGTGAGCAGAGGATGTGGAAGGAAGAGGAGAAATCATCTCACTCTCATGTGCTGTCAGATCACACAGGGAATAGAGACAGTGTGTGCTTTTATTTTCTTTTCCTCTTCTTGCCAAAACACGTGATGCCCTCTTTACTGGAGCAGGGTTTTTCAAACCATTATACACTGTGTGCAGCTGCTTGGGATTTTTAATACTTACTTTTCTCCCTTGTGTGTACGTTCCTGTGTGTGCTACAGACAATGGATTTTACTTGTTTACTCTCTTTTATCCTTGTTGCATTTCCTTCATCGCCTTGTCTACTTCTGCAGCTACAGACTTGTGTTCTTTTAAGCAAGCCCTGGTTCTGAACTCTGGATCTCACTCCTGATCAGCAGATGTCATTGCAATCCCAGTACCTGAAGGGGCTACAGAAAGGCTGGGGTAAGACTTTTTAATAGGGTACAGGATGGTAGGACTAGGAGTAATTGATACAAATTGGAAGAGGGGAGATTTAGACTGGAGAGAAGAAAGAAGTTCTTTAGTGTGAGGGTGGTGAGACACTGGAAGAGGTTGCCCAGAGAGGCTGTGGATGCCCCCTCAATCCCTGGAGGTGTTTAAAGCCAGGTTGGATGAGGCACTGAGCAACCTGGTGTAGTGGGAGGTGTCCCTATCCATGGCAGGGGGTTTGGAACTAGATGATCTCTAAGGTCTCTTCCAACCCAAACCATTCTATGATTCTGTCCCCTCATTGTGTGAGCCCAAACCTACAACTGTGGAGGCAGCCACCCAGAGCTTCTAAGGAAAAGGTTACAGATTTCCCAGAAGTGGGGCACTCTTGAGAGAATGAACAACCCAGATTTTACACAGTGCAGAGCTTTGTCGACTAAGTCCCCATGGCCTGTTCTGGTCTGTCAGAAGCTCCAGCTCAAGCTGCTGGGGGGGAGGTGGGTGTTAATGCACCTCCTTGCTGCAAACAAGAGCCTGGGGCATCTCCCTTCTGTTGCTGTCTGAGCATTTTGGTGCAAATGGTCGTGGTCAAAACAGTCAGACAGTTGAATAAAATTGAATAAAAGTGAATAAAAGCAGAGTCTTGAAGCTGGGGAAACATGGGCTTGTCCATGACATGAGTTTCTTCAATCCCTGTTTTCTACTGGAGTAGATTTGTTTAGCCTACGCTCTCTGAGATGCTCACTGCTGGAGCCTGATTAAAACAGATGAAATTGTAAAGCTAAGATTGCTGGTTGGTAAAACAATATGGTTCTGTCTATAGAAACAATAGGTGCACCAGTAGCAGCCTTTTTTCACAGCTGTGGGGGAAAAGTGGAGTATAATGTGGGTTAGGAATTTTTTTAGTCCTGCCAAAACAGCTTGGATCTTCATTGGGAAAAAGGTGGAAAAGCATTGACCTAGATCATCATTGCTATCTGGCTAAAACCCAGCAGTGCATAATTGTGTAAAAACAAGAGATAGAGAGAGGAAATTATCTCAGAAAAGCCTTTTGTTTTCTTTAATTTAGCTTTATAGATGGTGTCTAGTAATTCACCTTGTTTCTTTTGTCTGTTTTACTATTACTCTCACTCCTGCTGGGTAACCTGTGAGAGGACTTTCTGCTTCTTTTATAATTTTAAGGGAGCTGTAAGTCAGTAATATTTTCATACTGAGCCTCACAGATAATTGGTAGATTTCCTTTTACTTCTTGGCTGGTTTAATACAATGTGGCTCAAGTGTGTAGACATGCCCAAAATATGTTGCACTTAACAAAGAGCCTGTTATCAAAACCCAATTTCTTCATGAATTAGTGCGAGGTTCCGTGTCCTGCGCCCGAGCTGACACAAACTGTGGCTCCTCTTTCTTGTCTTTGCCTTGGAAAATGTGACTGGTGAGTGGGAATGCTGCTGAATGCTGCTTTTATGAACAGCAGCTTAGGCAGGGATGTTGCCCCATCACTTTGGGTCATCTCTCCCATGTGCTTTGCTGCAGTCTTGAAGCCAATGAATAAAAACATTCAGGAGGGAACAAGAGTCATTTGTAAGGGGCTGTGTGCCTGCCTGCTTTTCAAGGCTGGCTGGCTGAAGAAGACTCTAGTGCCAGTAGTGATGCTGAAACACATCAGTCCTCTTTCTGAACTCCCTTTTTTCTAGGTCTAAATGTGTTCTGTTAAAGAAAAAGAACAGACAGTGAGGCTTGCTGTTGCCTTGACTGTCCTGAGTAGGAGGTAGGAACTACTAAGGAGTTTCTTTTCATATCCAGCAGAAAATAGTGCAAAAGAATAAAACCTACAACCAAAGGATTGATACTTCCCTTGCTGCAATCATGAAATAGTCTAGTTTCTTGGCATGGAGCTTGGGAAGGTGCAGAGGAGTGCAGTCTGAAGGACTTTCAAGGCTTCTGTGCCTGCAGGAGCAGCATGTATGAGATCAAAAGACATTTTAAAAGTTGAAGTTGTTGTAGGGCCCAGTTTATCCAAAAATGAGATTCTGATATTTCCCCAGGCCATTAACAAATCTGGCTAATTGTTGTTGAATTTTAGTAATGGGTAGAGTTCAGAAGATTCACAAGATGAGTAGCAAGTCCATCAGCAGAGCTCGATGAGGGCAAGAAAAACCATTTCTCATTTTCACTAGGTGTCCTAGCACAGAGCATCTCATGATCACATCCTTCAGAGGATGGAGCTGTTTGCTTTTAGTAGCTTACAATTTGTGTCCTGTACTTTGTGCCTGGTCTACATGGCATGGAGGAGACCAAGGGGGATGGTGTGGAGGAAGATGCTCTTTGGGAGACCAGGTCAGGCTGGATGAGGCACTGAGCAACCTGGTGTAGTGGGAGGTGGCCCTGCCCATGGCAGGGGGGTTGGAACCAGATGATCTTTAAGGGCCCTTCCAACCCAAACCATTCTGTGATTCTGTGTTTGGTTTTGGCTTTCTCAAAGGCGTGTCACTAGAGTCATCATTCAGTTCTCTTCCTGTTCTACAACAGGGACCTCCTTGCTGTGGGTTGTTGGGCTGTGCCCTGTCTCTCAGTGTCATTTTCTACATTGATACAGAGACAGATGATGATCTAATAATTCATTTATTATTCAGTACCCTGGGGTTTAGGGATTAGCCAGGTTATGCAAAAAACCATTTAAATATAGTCTTTTTTCCAGAGTTTGATTTACATATTGGCTTTCTTGGGCGTTGCTGATTTGGTTCTGGTGAACTTCATCCTGTTGCTAGGAAGGATAAGCTACAAGACACTGAAGAATTATTCCAAATGCCTGCGGAGGCAGGAAGTTAATGCTGCTCTGGTTTGTATTTGGACAGCTGTCACATAATTTAAAAAGACTAGGCACTCCAGAAGCTCTGGAGGCTTTTCCTTCAAGAAAACTCCAGGTGAGTTTTCTTTTCAACTGCTTTTTAAATCCTGAGTGATATCTCAGGTTTCAAATGGCAAAAATCCTCCAGTGCAGTGGGAATTGCTGAGTTTTGATGGGACCTGCACCTGAGTAGGTGCTTTTAGCTGGTCTTTCTATAGAGTAAAAATCCATTGGAGAAACTCCAATATCTTGTAGTTAAGTGGGAATAGGAGTAATTGTATCAGCGAAAACAGGAAATGCCTTTTCCTTTCTAGGCAGACTTTATCTAGAAGCTTTTTTCTCTCTTCTTCATTTCATACAAAAGGGCTTCACTTCTTAGAAATACTGTTTGCATTTGGCACACAGCAAGTTTTACCTTTAAAGGGATCCTTTTAGTCAGCTCTCAGCTAATTCCTTTGCCTTAGGTTTATGTCAGAGGGCCATGCTGTTTTTAGGAACTTAGGGTAGGTATCAGTATGCTGGGAGATGACATTGTGCTCAAAGGGAAGGATGTACCAGCAGCTTCCCAGGGCTTTTGTGTGTGATGTGTCCTGGGAGACCTGGAGCAAAAGTGCTGCCCTGGGCTGGGAACTTGTCAACCTGCCACCTCCCTGACCCTCTGACCCCTTGAAATGTGTGGTTTTACACAGATATGGCTGCTGGCAGCCTACAGAAATAGCAAGATCCTGCTGCTCAGAATTTCAAGAGTCCCTCTGGAGTTGGTTTAAAAAGAAAGAAGAAATCATAAAAAAATCCAGCATCTCTCTGTTGCTGGATTTTGAACTTTTCCTGTGCTCTCAGACTGTGTTTTAAATGTTTGTGTTGTGAGAGCAGAACATGTTTTGTGTTGTAGTTGAAATGAGAACAAGCATGCTTGGGTGCATGCTGACTCCAGGAGCTCTCCTTGAAGAAAAACACTAAATACCTTCAGTTTCCAGATGAAGAGTGGGAATTATCATCTTGGGAACCATCAGCTCATATGCTATTCATGCATGAACTACTTCCCACAGAGACACACCATGTTACTGTGCCAGCACGTGCTGCAGGATGCCATCTTGCATGTCTCATCTCAATTTTTTTGGTAGCACACATTTCTATATAGGGCTGTGCAGGACATCACAGGTGGTTTGTACCTAAATATGTTCAGACTGTAAACAAATGTCTTCCAAATGCATTTGCACTTATGTCTGGGGAAGAACAAAGAAGCTCAGAAAAATGTGTTTGGGTGATTTGGTCTGTCCCGTTCCTTCCCTCCTCCCTCCCCTGCAGTTGTGTAAGTACTTTTGATGGCAGCTGCTGGATTAGACCCAGAAGCTTAAAAGATTAAAGAAACCACTAAAAGCAGCTCAGAGGAAATGAAGGATCCGTTTGTCTGAAGGTTTGTGTTTTCATACTGGTGGTTGAGAAGAAAATTGCAAACAGGCTCTGCCCTGCAGCAGCTGGGACTTGTGGAGGAATGGTTTTGGGTCCAGCCACACTCAGCCTGTGCCACAGGACATGCTGTGGCACCTCGAGGGTCTGCAGGGAGACAGAGACCACCCCTGTCTTCTTCCCTCCTTGCTCTTGTAGCCCCCACACTCATGTAGTGCTTTGCAAGGTGGATGTCTCCAGTTTTTTGCTGAGCAAGATGAAACTCTCAAATGGAAACACAGCAAATGGAGGGATGAGCTACTTATCATGCATTTCCACCTCATATTAAACTGTGTCACCTGCTGCTGCTCACACTTGCAGTTAAATTCTACAGGGAAGAAAACTTATATTAACATATTTAGAATCATAGAATGGTGTGGGTTGGTAGGGACCTTAAAGATCATTTAGTTCCAACGCCCCTGCCATGGGCAGGGACATCTCCTACTAGATGTGATTGCTCAGTGCCTCATCCAGCCTTGCCTTAAACACCTCCAGGGATTGAGGGGGCATCCACAACCTCTCTGGGAAACCTCTTCCAGTGTCTCACCACCCTCAACAGTAAAGAACTTCTTTCTTCTATCCAGCCTGAATCTCCCCTCTTCCAATTTGCATCCATTACTCCTAGTCCTGCCATCCTGGACCCTATTAAAAAGTCCTACCCCAGCCCTTCAGGTATTGATAAGGTCCCCCCCAGACATTTCATGTCCAGGTGATTCCAGTCAGTGCCAAGTAGACCCAATTAGGACACAGGATCTTTCACCAAATTCAGGACGAAGTCTTAATTCTTTTCCCACATCTCACTTTCCTTCATCAAGCCTCCTTAGCTCTGACCCTAAAAGCAGCTGTTTCAAGAAATGGTATGGTTTTTTCTTTTAAACATCTTTTTTTTCTGAGTAAAACATCTGCTACTTTCTGTCTGATCCCTAAACATTACTGATGGGGTGTATAATCAAACTGTGGGGAGGACTTAAGGAATTTCAAGCCTTTTGTCATTCTAAACCAGCAAGTCTGGAGTGAAAAAAGTATCTGGTGTGGATCCAAACCCAGATCCCAAACACCCCAACTGCATTGCCAGGGTGGAAAGAGTGCTGCTGAGCATGTTAGGATTATTAACGTTAATCTAATCTTTCCGTTTGTCAAACAGAATTTTGAGTACATGGAGACAGCTTACCCACTTCTTAAGACAGTGCTCCCAGATCAGCTTGTAGTTTGTTCTGTAATACCGTGTGGATTTGCTGGGATTTTCAAGTAAATACATTATGTATATGGCTTACAGATTGCTTAGGCTGTCTGCATCAATAATTAAAATGAAGGAGGGGACTTTTCTGCGGAGCTTTCCCGCTTTCTTTCCCTCATCCTTTTTACATGTCTATTTTTAATCTTCCCTCTCTCTCAGGATCAGGAAGATAAACCTGTAGCGAGGGAGAGTGTGTCAAAGTCAGAGCTGAGCATTTTTCCAGCCGAGGTGGGAGCTCGTGTCACATCACTGCAGTGCCAGCTCCCAGCATCAGCCTGACCTTCACCTTTTTCTTTGCAGATGCTTTGATTCAGACTTGTCAGGAGCTGCCAAACTCTTCTGTTTGCTGTTCAAGCAGCCAGATTTTCCTAGTCAGACAGGACAGAATGCATTGCTTCTGAGTCTTCTGAGTTGGAAGGGACCTTAAAGATCATCTAGATCCAACCCCCCCGCCATGGGCAGGGACACCTCCCACTACACCAGGTTGCTCAGTGCTTCATCCAGCCTGGCCTTAAACCCCTTCCAGGGAAGGGGCATCCACAACCTCTCTGGGCAACCTCTTCCAATGTCTCATCACCCTCACAGGAAAGAACTTCTTCCTTCTCTCCAGTCTAAATCTCCCCTCTTCCAATCCATCACTCCTAGAATGTTCCTTTTACATTTATCTGACTAAAATCTCACCACAGACAAATGTGATGCTTTGGATGCTCAAAGGTAGAAGAAAGAGACTTGCTGAAATGGGAAGTTGTCCCCAGTTAACTGTAAGAGTGTCACTTGTCTCAGAAATACTGGTGTATCCAGTCACCACCATCTCCACTGTGAAGTTCAGAACAATAGCCAGTCCCTGCTGGACATGACACAGTCTGTCATGGTCACATCCAGCTTCTGTGGAGGGCACAAAGGGACAGCAAACCTTGAATGCTGTTGCAAAAAGTGCACCTAAGCTGAGAAAGTGACAGTCCTTTCCACTGATATCCACTGATATTGCTGCCTGAGAACTAGCAGTTACTGCTTGTTTGCTTCACAGCTTGAGTTAAACTTCGCAGTGTGACCAAAGAAACAGAGAATCACAGAATCACACACAGAATTACAGAATGTCAGGGACTGGAAGAGACCTCAAGAGATCATCTAGTCCAGTCCCCCTTCTGGAGCAGGAACATCCAAACCAAGTCACCCAGGAAGGCATCCAGCTGGGGTTTGAATGTCTCCAGAGAAGGAGACCACACACCCTCTCTGGGCAGCCTGTGCCACTGTTCTCTCACCCTCACCCTGAAAAGAAGCTGACAAGGAGACATTCACCAGTACCTGGTACCTTCCTCCTGCTGAGAACTCACATGGAAGGCATTACAGAGGCAGAGCAAACTAAAACTTGTCCAACATGTTCTTTTTTTCCACCACATCTGGCTGATGATCAAGGATGTAGTTCAGTGTCACTGGCCTATGTAATCTTTGGCTGCTTTTTGAGATGGCTCATTAGGATGATTTCTTGGCTGGAAGCTTTGGAATTGGCCTGAGATCACCAAGTCATGGGGTGTGAAAGAGCTGTTAAATAACTCTTTTCCCTCATTACTGACCTGAACCAGGCTCTGCTCAGCAGCCACGGGAGAAACTCCTGGCTCTCAATGTTGCTGGTTGTAGTTGGGATGTAATTTTGGCTACTGTTGAGTTACACCATCTCTGCCACTCTTTCCAGTTTCAGTTTAGTTGTTTTTAAGGCTCTTTGCTTATGAATGTTCAGTTCTGCTCATGGAATGCCCATGGACACCTAATGCTATTGACAATTTCATTTGTCCCCATTTCAGTTTAGGACCTCAGGAGCCAAGTAGCTGTGTTAGAATCACTCTCTCTGTGTTTCTCTCCCTTTTAATACAAAGTTTAGTGCATTTTTGATGTATCAAGAGAGCAATTAGGTCTTCTGTGGGATTTGACTGTGCTCTAAGAAGGATTTAAGCCTTGATTAACTTCTCTAGAACTCGGATGAACTTACAGTGAACACTACAAAAGCAAGCTGAGTGCTTTACACTAACATTAGTGCTTTTTTGCAAGTATTTTGCAGCCTTTTCCTTAGCTCTTCTCAGTTGCCTAAATAGTTGAGAAGTTTTTAGCCAAGTATTCATAAACACTGAGAAAATGCAATGCCTTTTTTGGTGCTCTACACTCACTGAGGTCTAGAGTGGTTTCAGTGTCATATGGTGCTGAGCACCACACGGTCCTGCCTGTGTTATATAAACTCTTCATCCTGATGTAATACAGATGTGAATCAGAATTTGGAGTAGTTGAACTGAGCTTGGAATTTAGCTGAAGGGACTCAGATGGAGCATTAATCAAATACCATAATCACTGAGCCACACTCTCTGCATTAAGGTAAACTAATAAGAGAAGATACATTGCACCCTCAACACAGAATCACAGAATAGTTTGGGTTGGAAGGGACCTTCAAGATATCTAGTTCCACCCCCCCTGCCATGGGCAGGGACACCTCCCACTAGATCAGGCTGCTCAGTGCCTTGTCCAGCCTGGTTTGAACCCCTCCAGAGAGGGGGCATCCACAACCTCTCTGGGCAACCTGTTCCAGTGCTTCACCACCCTCACTGTAAAGAATTTCTTTCTTATGTCAAGTCTAAATCTACCCCCCTCCAATTTACATCTATTGTTTCTAGTCCTCCCATCTGATATCATATTAGAAATTCCTTCCCCTGCCTTTCTGTAGGACTCCCTCAGGTACTGATAAGTTACTATGAGATATCTCTGGTTAAGATCCACATCTCAATACAAAGTGAGCCCTACCATGAGGACATGGTGACTGTAGTCATTAGCCTTCACTTTTGGCTGGTAGAGGAAGGGTAAGGGTTAAAGATACATTCATCTGTGCTCAGAAAGAATTTAGAAAAAAAAGAATAAACTACCATGGCTCATCTTAATAAACTAGTGTAATTACAGATCTGCTTAAGTATAGGCATATGATACATATGTTTGTGACAATTTTCCAGAGGGATGGTTGGGCTAGTGCTAAATAAGCAGGCTCCTTTTCCCATAATGCAAATGTTATTCACAAACTATTAGCATAATTGATGCAGCGAGCCACTGTAGAGTAAATAATGTGGGGGGGGTGTGTGGGAAGCAAACCAGAAGTCAATGAATATTAAAGAATAAAAAAAAATCTCATTTTTGAAGGGAAACTTCACAAGCATTGGAGTTACTTTGAAAATCAAAAGGCAATGCATGTTCAAATTGACTGGTTGTTTTTAGCTGTATATGCACATGCATAAACACGTGCACTCATGGGCTGTGGTCCCCAGTAGGGTTCAACAGGAGGAGGTTTTCTGTTTGCAAGGACAAAGCATCATCAGACCTGGTCAAGGCAGCTTTGGCATATAGGAAGTGTCAGGCAGCACTGGGGTCCCAAGAACTTCCTGGCAATGGTTTGAAACTAGAGCAGGGTAGGTTTAGGTTAGACATTAGAAAGAAGTTCTTCCTAATGGGGGTGGTGAGACACTGGACCAGGTTGCCCAAAGAGGTGGTGGAGGTCCCATCCCTGGAGAGTTTTGGATATCTCCATGGAGGCTCTTCTCAGTGACATCCAATGATAGGACTCAGGGCAATGGGTGCAAGCTGGAACACAGGAGGTTCCACAGAAATAGAAGAAAAAAATTCTTCATGGTGAGGGTGACAGAACAGTGGCACAACTTGCACAGAAAGGGGTCTCCTTCTCTGGAGACATTCAAGCCCCACCTGGACACTTTCCTGTGTGACTTGATCTAAGTGTCCCTGCTCCAGCAGGGGGATGGGAATAGGTGATCTCTTGAGGTCCTTTCCAATCGCTGATACTCTGTGATTCTGTGACATCCAAGGCCAGGCTTGCTGAGGCTCTGAGCAACCTGGGCTAGTGCAGAATGTCTCTACTCACTGCAGGGGGTTGGATTAGATGGTCTTTGAAGGTCTCTTCCAACTCAACACGTTATTCTGTTTGTGGGTTGTGAACACACTAGGCCTCTTGGTAGTGGAAAGAAATTAGGACCTGTTAGGGTGCCTTCTGTTGGGTGAAGGGGAGCTGGGACTGGTAACCTCTTCTCTGGGGACATACAGGTTGTTTCTTTGCCTCTGCCTCCCTCAGGCATACTGGGGTACTCACTGCATGCAACAGAAGAAAATTTTGAGTCATGTAAAAACAATAGCAGGAATTGTATTAGGTTTTTAGGTGGTTGCACTTGTTATGGTGGAGTGTGAGGGGGTTGGAGGGCTTGAGATCTGTCACCTTCTGGTTGTTGCTGTGTGGACCTCATGGAGACAAGACTTTACAGTGAGAAATAGACAGGTGTAAATTGCCCTGTATCCATCCTGTGTGCAGGAGCTGTTGGCAGTGGGACTTTTCTGTGCTGGTGTAGATTTGCAAATTTAAACGTTTTGCTGCACAGGACTGGATTTAACTGTAGGAGTTAGTGCCCTGCCCTCTGATTCCCTTTTATGTTCAAAGGAGACTTGTGTCAGTGCTTGAATGCATATTGATGCATTGCATGGAAAGGTTCTGTTCTCATAATGCATTGCTTTACTTTTTCCCCCTGGATTTATTGGTCTCTCATCCCTGTTATATGTGTAAATGAGGGTGATGCATGCAGACAGCTATATAATGTGTTGCAGAGATAGGTGTGATGGGATGAAATAGAGTGTCAGAGAAATCACAGCTTTCTGCAGCTGAGAATTGTGTCATTTCAAGCACTTGAACACTGGTATCTTCTCAGAAGTGAACTTTTCTCCCTGTAATAAAACCCTGGCCAAATACCACTGCAGCTCTCAGTAGTCAGAAAGCCTGGGAAAAACCTGCAGAATCATTGTGTAGGATTACAAAAGCATCTTTTGATCTTTTAATATCATAAGCCATTTTGTCCAGATGGCAATTATTGCTTTGTTTGGTTTTGTTTTGCTTGGGTTTTGTTTTTGTTTTGTTTTTATTTTGTTTTGTTTTTAATTACAGATTATAGCACCTCACCTTCTTTTTGCAGAGATTAAAAAAGACATTTTAAGCAACCTTTGCCTGCCACTGCTGAGGAAACTTGCATGTGACTTCCTGGCATAGTTACATATAGATCATATAATGTCAGTAGCTTTCCTTATTGTAACCTGATACAACTCAATGTGGCAGAAGTAACATATTGTGAGCCAACATGAGCCTGGCTCCTGTGTGCCAGGCTTCTGGGTTGTCCTTCTTCTGTCTCAGTCTGTCTCCCACAGATTGTAAACCACAAGCAAATGTCTCTTTCTTGTGCTCTGTGAACTGCACTGAGGTGTCTTTCAATCTTCCAGGCTCCTGTGGTTGTGCCTCCTAACCATAATTTCACCTGGAAAGCTGAGCTGGGTTATCACTCTTTGCAAATTGGCACTTGGCTGTGAGAGATAGAGAATTCAAACTGCTTGCCTCAAGTTAATCTGTGCTCTCCCTCTTTGACTCAGGTAACTTTTGCTTATTAGATTTTATCCTTGTGCCAGGAAAAAGCAGCTGTAAGACCTGCCAAATCTTTACAGTGGGCAGGGAAAATGTTAAAAGCACCGCTCAGCCACTGCAAAACAGCAATTCCATAAAGCATGTCTCTGCCCTGGGGTTGTGGTGGTGGTGATGGTCTCCTGGACCACTTCATCCTGCACCACTGAGATGGTGCCAGACCTGGGAATGCTGATTTGTGGGATGTAGCTTGTTCTGTGCCTGTTTGAGGTGGATATTGGAGCATAAGAGCTCTGGGATGCTGCCAGCCTGCATTTAGTTTAAAGCAGTGACCTAGAGAGTTTCCTTTCACAACATGCACAGAAGACAGGATTGACAGCAGCGTGGTTGCGATGAGATTTTTCAGCAGCGCTTAAGATGAAAGAGCAGATGGTGTTGGTGGGAGAACAGAGTTCTGAGGTACAAGATGGGATTGTTATCATGTTAATAAGGAGACAGCAAATCCCCCAGTGCTTTCTATTAGTCCAAAAGATGATAGTTCCCCATTGGCCTTGGTGTGAACCAGAAATGTAAGGTGGGTCCCAGGAGGCTGTGGATGGTTTGTTAGTTCATGGGGTTGGTTCAGAGACATGGAAACATAGAGGGGTTTGGGTTGGAAGGGACCTTAAAGATCATCTAGTTCCAACTCCCCAGCCATGGGCAGGGACACCTCCCACTACACCAGGTTGCTCAGTGCCTCATCCAGCCTGGCCTTAAACACCTCCAGGGATAGAACATCTACAGCCTCTCTGGGCAACTTGTTCCAGTGTCTCACCCTCACAGTAAAGAACTTCTTTCTAATATCCGGCCTAAAATGGCCATCAAATTGTTTGGCTTTGGTCATTCTGACCCTTTTCCCCACTGCCCGTGCTCTTTCAGGGCATAAAGGAGTTTGAAGACAGAGCTGGGGAAATTCAGTTACCTCTGAAGCAGAAGCACTGTTGGGGAATGTGGGTACTTGGAAGTGAATCTGATATTTGCTGGTTTAAATCTCAGGAAGTGCTGGGCATGTTGGCAGGCTGACAGACAGAGCTTCAGCACTTGCATTTCATTTGAAGTAATCCACATACTCTGTAGTTCTCTGAAGTTGGGGGAAAACTTTTCCTTTTCAATGGCTTGCAGATCCCCCAGGCTTTGCTCTCAGCTTCAGATAATCTTCCAGGGATCACCACTTTGGCTGGTACATTCAAAGCCATTCTCAACCATGAAAAAGATTTCACAATCCTTTTTATGTGAGCTCATTCCAAATTGCCTTTTTTCTTTTCACAAGCTAATTATAAAAAAATCACTGTAAACATTTCCTGGAGATGGGATCTTCCTATTTATCTAAACTTTGTGCTTGTTGTTTATGCCCTTTTTTTTTTTTTTTCTCACATATCCACTCCTCTCTGCTGGCTTGGAAGTGTGAAAGCTATTATGATAATAGGGAGCAGGATGATTTTCTGCTCTTGCAGTGCCAAGGAGATAGGAATGGGTGTAATTCATCTTGGATGTAGTCCCTGCTGCAAATCCACCCTCTCACTTCAGCCTCCCTGCACACACACAGGCTGCTTTGGCTCAGGATAAGGATCACGACTTGTTTTGAGAACAGCTCAGCTCCTCCACACACCCTCACCAGGGGGTTTTCACTCTTTCTTTGGGATGTTGAAGGTGAAATAGCACCTGCTTTGCTTCATCCCTTCCTCCTAGGGAGGGAGCATCAAGGAAATGGTGGTCTGACTTCATGCAGAATCTGGAGCCAAGGAGATGGAGAGAAGGTAGAACCTGTTTTGGGGCAACTTAAAATCCATATTGTTCACAGTTTTCTTTACTTGTGTTGGTGTAGGAGGGTCATGCCTTGATATCTAAATATACATTAGGGTGTATTAAAAGGCTTGGAAGCAATGGTCTGTTAAAAAAGAGGTTATTTCATCTGTACCCCCTCTCAAGATTCAAAACAGTATTAGAGTACAACAAAACCTGCTGAATGTATCAAAAAATATTTATTCTGGGAGAATTATGGATATTCTTGCAAAATATTGTTCCCTTTCGGGGAGGATAGAAAGCCAAGTCTGGATTTTGCCTGTACAATCTTCAAAGATGGATTGTTCATTGTTTTATGTTATGGATGGATGTTTGAAAGAGAAGGAATGGGATGCCAGGGATCAGTGCTGCAGGAGGTTTTGGGATGAATTCCTGTCAAAGGGATTGTTTGTCTGACAGGGTGTTCCTAACAAGTGAAGATAAATGGGCAAAACAGAGGCAAAGCTGTTTTGTGATGCACCTTATAGACAATAACTCCATAGAACATGGAACACAAATCCAGTTTTTACAAAGCACTGACACGGTGAGTCTTGAAATAAGTGGTAAATTTTGCTCAGCTGCAAAGATGAAAATGAAGGTGGTTTGTGCTTCGTGTCCATGTGCAAACCCAAACAGCTTTTAGTTATAAGAAATAATTGGGTTCTGGGGAGCTGCTTAGGGGCTGTTTGAGGATGCTGATGGTGGGGGTTTCAGCAGGGTGACAGAAAAATGAGCAATCCCATGGTGTGATCAGCTCTTCCCTGCCTAGCTGGGGGTTGTGATGGCTGGAAATTCTACATGGCCATTTCCTCTGCTGCACTCATCCTTTGATTGCAGGAGGGCAGCTCTCGAGGGATGTCGTTGTGTGTTTTCCCCGAGATAAAATAATAGCTCTGTGTTTTGTGACCCTGGAACTTTAGGTCCTGCCAGATGCTAATGAACCAGTGGAAAACATCCAGGGCCTGGTAATTGCCTTGAGCCCCAGCTGTTTGTGCTTGGTACGTGGTGTCAGAGCTCACTTCTTCGCTGGCTGCGCCCTGTGATATTGCCCCTGAGTCCCCTCGGGGCCTCCTGGGTCACTGCAGTGAGCAAACCTCCTGTAATTGGGTACAAGAGAGCGTGGTGGCTGTGGGGACACAGGCAGCTTGGGGCTGAGTCACACTCTTGACACCACCTCTGTAGTCACACATCCCAGGCAGTGCCATCAGGGTCTGGGGGAGCAGTCCTGGCAGCTGGGAAGGAAACAAGGCACTGGAACTGCCCTGGTCTCACCCAAACATCCCTCCAGAGCTGCCCTGTTTATTTATCCACAGCTTAAAAACTCAGCTTTGTTGGTGCAGAAAATGAAAGGTGCCAATAGAAATCAGTGATTTGATTTGCTTTGACTTTATGCTCCCTGTAGGAGACTTTCTCACTATTGCCTGGGCATGATGGGATTTCTGGTGTTTCCATAGACTGGAAAAAGACTGAGATGTTCTTCCACTCTCTGAGCACTGTGGCATCAGTGGAAAGCCATTTCTGTCAGCTGGAGGTGTCAATGAGACCACTAGCATTAGTTAGTAGTCCTGTTTAGGCAACTAATATGGACAAACCAGGTTTCAGGATCTGTCTCATCCACTGTGTATCTCTGTGTCCATATAATAGAAGGCAGTAAGTCAGTGGTGCTCAAATTCTTTCCATATCTCTTGGCCCCATGATAAAAGTACCCAGATCTAGAAAAAGTAGAGAGAAGAGTGAAAAGGATCTGCAGAAACACCCACAGCTTGCCTGCAAGGAGAAATTTAATAACCTGGGAATCTCTTTTCCTCAGAAGGTGTGATACCAGGGAGGTGAGAAAAATCTATAAAATCAGAACTGATCTGAAAATAGTGAGAAGCAAATTATTCTCCTTTTTTTTTTTTGCAGGATAAGATACTGCCAGACTCCCACTTAAATAACCAGACAGCTGGTTAGAAACAACAAAATGAGGCCACTTTCTGCTAGTACATATAGTCAAATTCCAAATCTCCTTTAGCATCTCATGGAAACATGAAGAGCTTTGACTATGTGCTTAACAAATTCACATCCATCTGTGTTATGAGATACTGTTCTGTGGGGACTCAGGATTTCTTATATTCCTTATATTGTTTCCTTTTTGTGAATTTTACAGTGCTTGGACCCAGAATGCTGGGCTAGGGAGCTCTGCTCCACTGCAGCCCTGTCTGGACAGGGTGGAAATACAGGAGGCTGATTATATTCATCCCATATTTTGCAACTTGATATTCAGAGCTGTGTGGTGTGCTCAGAGCTGGGAGATTTGCAGCGAGCTGCAACCAAATCTTAAAGCAGAGACTGGGAAAGGGGCAGGATTTTTCTGAAGGGAGAAAATGGGATGGGAATCTTCCCAGCATTGTCATAGATAATCATAGAATCATAGAATGGTATGGGATGGCGAGTGCCATGTCTGTGTCTTTGCCAGTGCTGGAGGAGGGGTGGGTTCTGCAGAGCACTGATAACGTTAGAGAATCATAGACTGGTTTGGGTTTGAAGATCACCTAGTTCCAGACCCCTTTGTCATGGGCAGGGACACCTCCCACTAGACCAGGTTGCTCAATGCTTCATCCAGACTGGCCTTAAACGATGCTTTAGTTTTATGTTGAAAGTAGTGTTTGAGTTTGGTTTTTTTTTTTTGGTTTTTTTTTGGTTTTTTTTTTTTTTTTTTTCTGTTTAATGGACTCTTTACAGATATTATGTTAAAACATTAGCCTGACAGCATCAGAGCTTAACGAGTGGGTATGGAGAGGGAGGGCTGAGAGGGAGGGGGGAGGACTCCTGATTACTTGCTCCGGTTACAGGGCAGCATTACCACAGCTGCAGAATTGGAAAGGAGATATTTGCTTTATGCTTAAGAGGCTTTATTGTTTCTAAACTATATATAGTCCTGTAATCTTTCTCTGGATGGGGGAGGGCACTGTGGGGCAGCTCTCTTCTCAGCATCACCATCACCTTGTTGGCTGTGGGGAGAGCAAAGGGTTAACGCAGCAGCGGAGGGTTCTCCGAAACGGGCAAGCTCTTTGTCAGAATAATGTTTAGCCAGGTGTTAATCTGTGTCTGGAGGGAAGTGCTGGAATTCATTATTCATCCCACTGGGGGAGGTCATGGTCCTGGGAGGCTGCCAGCATCGGAGCCAGCCTCCTGGCTTTACTGACATGTGCCATTTGTGATGAAGGCAGCTGAAGTCCATTTGAGGAATTCTCTTGTCAGGCAGCCAAGCTGACAGCAGAGAGCTGCACCCAGCCATTCGCTCAGCTCTCCTGCAGCAAACCAGCTCGCACTTGTCGCTGAGAGGGCAGGAGGGGACAAACTGGAACCGGAGGAAGGAAAGCATCCCTTTTTCTCTTTGCTTTTTGCTTTGTTTTGGGGGTTTTGTTGTTTGGTTGTTTTTTTTTAATTATTATTTCCTCTCGCCTAAATACTGCTCTCACCCCTTGGGAAATCACCAGCTCTGAGGGACAGAGCACCAACACGTTGCTTTGAAGCAGCAGCAGGGCTTTGGGTGGCTTTTTTGGCTTTTTGAGAAGGGCAAGAGGTGAGACAATGATCAAGTCCAGTTGGTTCTATGTCAAGTTCAAGTATGCAGAGAAGGTAAGTGGATATCTTTTCTCCTGCAGCTTTTCTCGAGGGATTTCTGGGTGGCTGCCTGCAGCTCCTTTCCCTGAGAGGTGTCTCTGGCCACCAGCTGAGCCAGCACCACCCAGAACTTTTGGTGGGCAATTTGTTTTCCTGTGGTTTTAATAGGGAAAACTGTGCCCAACACCAGGGCAGTGCTGGGGATGGGCTGGGAATGTGACAGCCACAACTTTGCCGTGGTTCGAGTGGCAGAGAGAGGAAAGGAGAGCTCAGATGTAATTCCTGCAGTGCTGTGGCAGTTAAAAAACCCCAAAAACCAGTGACAGAGATGTATTTGTTTTTCTGGTGTGGAGCTTGAAGGGCAGGAATATTTCTTGTTCCATAGAGCCCCGGTGATGAGCCGTGACGTGCTTCTGAAGGGAAGTCAGTTCTTCTCCTTCAGTGACAGAGTAAATATTTAATTGTCTGTAATTATTACGGAGAAAAGCAGTTTTATTGACTAAAAAGTAGTGAGGTGTATTCTGAGGCTGTTTGCTGGAGGTTTTGACGTGGGAACTTGCTGCATTTCTTGTGCAGAGCACAGTTTTCACTCTCGTTTTGCCTCTCTCTCATTGTCCCTTCATTCACACATCCCTGGTGGAAACAGAGGGAAGGGACAGGGAGAGGATGGAGGGACCTGCTTCTCAGTGCTGGATTTTCACTGATTTCTCCCTGGGGGGGTGTCTTCTTCAGGCTAAAAACTGATCTCATTGCCTAAGGCTGAGACCCAGGCAGAGAATGTGGGTGTAGCACTGCTGTTTTCTTTAATCCAGCAAAATGGGGAAGGGACCAGGCAACTTTCTTTTGGTAAAAATATTAAAAAGTCTCTTAATGTCTGTCCCATAACTGCCCTTGAGCTGTTTGCAACTCCAAAAAGAGGGAAAACCCGTGAGTGTGCCATTAGCCTGAAATTTTTCTGTTCTGGCAAATAGCCCCACATTGATTTATTTCTTGTCTTTGTGCCTCAAGTTAAACTGCACACAGAGCAGTATATATTTCATTTAACAAGCAGAGTTATATATTTCATTTAACCAGACTGTTCTATCTTTATTCCTAGGCTGCAAATAACATATTTCACTAAGTGGTGGATTTAGCTGGTCCTTTTTCATTTGTTTTGGGGCAGTCTTACAAAGCAATTTGACTGCAAAATCCTGTTTATTAGGCAATTAGATTTTATCTCCTTGATGTTTCCCTGCAATAATTCTTTGCCATTTAGAAATGTATTAGACCTATAGATGTCTATGACAAAACAAATCAACTCTGCATATTTAGCACTTGAAACTCTTTCTGAAAAGCAAAAAATCTAATGAAATCAGTAGTTACCTGACAGTGGGTGAGGTCAGCTACTTAAAATACCGAAGATCTTTTTTTCCACTTTTGTGATTCAGTTTCCTTTTTCATTTTCTTTTTTCTATTTTTTATTTTCTTTATTTTATTTATCTTCTTTTTTCTCTTTTCTTTTATTTTCTTCTTTTTCTTTTCTCCTTTTCTTTCTTTTTTTCTTTCCTTTTTTTTTTCTTTTTTTTCTTTTTCAATGCTCCTTGTGCTTTAAGCAGAAAGCCCTGGTGTCCCTGAGCAGAGCAGATGATGTTCCCGCTCTTCTGTCAGTGGGTGATTTTGGGTGTATGTTACATAACCCGTCATACCAGTTTTGTCACAGACAGCTATTTTTGAGATCTACAACCTGGAAAGTTTGCACATGGATGAAATTCAGGAAAGCCATTTAATCTGCATTCTTCTTAGACTTACTTATGCCTTACAAGATTTTTCTTCCTCTGCACCAGGGAAGTTGCCAAGTCTGTTCATCTGCTGGGGGGGGAATAAAAGTAGAAAATCATAATATACCATGCAGGGAGAGAAAACCTGAAGTGCTTGTGTGCTCCTTATTGAATTTCATGTGGGATAAGAGACTGATAGCCCATGTGTAGACATGAGGGTTGCCTCATGGAAGGCACTTGAGAAATCTAAGTCTTGGCTCTAAAGCAGGGATTTGCCCCCTTGTTAGACAGGGGGTGTGGGTCGAGGTTCATGTTGCTGTTGATGCTTGGCTTATTCTGCTTTAGTTTCAAGTCTTGCCTGCCTGTAAAAATTGTGTCAGCACAACTTAAGTGTGACTTGATGCTGAATTTATTAACAGGGTACAGCTCTGCCTGGACACTCCAGCAAACAAGTGCTTCTGTGGTTCAATTTATGAGGTCAAATTCTTTTACAACTCTTCCACGTTGTCAAGGTTTTATAAACAGGGTTTATGTTAACTGTGCTGGAAGTACCTTTGAAATGCTCAGAACAGCTTTTTACAGCACTCTGTCTAACTAGATGTAAAGTCTCACTTGGTTTCTTGTTGCCAGAAGTGGGGGCTGCTGCAGTAGCAAGTTCCCACTCCCAGCCCCACATTGCCAACAGTAGCACCCATGTTGGTGAGATCCAACTGGAACTGAAGGGGTTTCATTCCTCTTTTTGGGGCTGGCTTGCTTTTTTCAGTCAGATCAGCCTATGCCCCACTTTACCCCAAGCATACAGTCCTCAAGGATGTACCTGAAAATACCTGGTTGAGGATGAGTGGAAAGGACAGTGATGTATCTTCTGGCAGCAGCCTCTGAAAGCTAAATTAATTTAAGTTTGCTCTCCTTGTTCGGAAGTGTTACATAACCTCCATTAAGGGAGGTCATCTGAGGTCAGGGAAAGGTTGGGTCTCTGTCCTCACATCAGTGTGATATCTTGGTTAAATCAGAGTGAAAACGGCTTTTCCTCTGAGTGCCATGATACTGCCAGTGTGCTGCTCCCTCCTAATTCTGGTGTAAAGAAGTTCATTGACATTTTTATTAGCTGGCTGCCTTCACTGAAGTTGACATGCTTGCCTGAGGCCATCACAAATACTTTAGATTTTATTTTGCCTTTGGTTTGCTTTGGAAAATTTTACTGTCTGAGGACCCCTCTGTGATGAAGTGTATATATTTATATACACCTCAGAGGTAACTCTGCAGGCAGCTTATATATTATAAAATATTCCTTCACATCTACATTGGCAACCTGGTTTATTCTCCTGGTATCACTTCACTGTACTGCTGTAAGCTGCTGCTTGTATTTTGAAGGTTACTCATCCCATCTGGGTAGGATGGTGTAACTTTGCCCAAGCTTCAAGGACATCCAACCCTCAGAGGTCTTCTGGGAGCTTCCAAACTCCTTACATCCACCTAGCACCTTGAAATATCTCAGCCAGTCAACTTGTGTAATCTGCCTGAGTGTACAATGTCAGGACAAAAAATTTGGTGGACGTGTCTTTGTGGCTGTAGCAGAAACACTAAGAAATGGTCTAAAACTGGTTTTGAGTAATCAATTTTATCTTGCATGTAGAAACTGGAGATAAATTGATGTACCCCCTCTCTGGAGGTGTTCAAGGCCAGGCTGGACAAGGCACTGAGCAGCTTGATCTAGTGGGAGGTGTCCCTGCCTATGGCAGGGGGGTTGGAGATCAATGATCTTCAAGGTCCCTTCCAACCCGAACTATTCTATGATACTATGATTCTACTTTGGTGTGTTGGTTTGCTTAGGTCACCCAGACAGTTATTTTCTGTTGGGTTAGACAAGGGGCCACAAAACCATTTCAAAAGAGTGCATTTTAAATTGTGATTAAAACAATCAGATAATAAACCTAACATAAGTATAAATCCCCACAGCTTCATCTCTTGTCAACTTCATTGCAGACATTCTATTTTATAAACTTGTAGAGGAGCCTACTGGAAAAAAAACCAAACAACAAAGTTTTAATGTTAACCCTTTGAAAGATTTAATGAAGGATTTTACGGTGAGGGAGGTGAGACACTGGAAGAGGTTGCCCAGAGAGGATGTGGATGCCCCTCAATCCCTGGAGGTGTTTAAGGCCAGGCTGGATGAGGCATTGAGCAACCTGGTGTGGTGGGAGGTGTCCCTGCCCATGGCAGGGGAGTTGGAACTAGATGATCTTGAAGGTCCCTTCCAACCCAAACCATTCTGTGATTTGGACCCCAGCCATTTGTACATAAGGCCCACATTCAGTCTGAGCATGTTTATGCTGTATTTTTAAAATTCAGCAGCTTCATGCAAATCATAGTGCTGACACTAGGAAATAGGCTTTTTCATCTGAGAGGAAGGGAAAAAGGCATGCTCTTGGAAATCCATGAAATTCCAGGGAATGTGGGAGCTGTGTGGGGGAGGCAGGAGGATTGGGCATCAGGCTTCTGCTGCTGCTGATGGCATCTAAAGAGGCTTGTTAATGGTTTTGCAGGTCTTGAAAGGTTTTGCTTTGTCCTCAGAAAACCTTGTTCCTTGTCTTGAGGTTCATTGATGGATACTGCTGTCCTCACATGAGGCTTAATTTTGCTTCTCCCAGCAGCACAGAAGGGGGAGAAGTGCTGTATTCCTGGCTGGAAAATTAGATTAAAGCACCCAGTAGCAGCGTTACATTCATTTCTCCCTCAAATGTAGGACTCTGACTACTCTGAAAGGCAGTTTGCAGTTTTGTCAGCTAAAATAAAAAGCCTTAAGGACGTGCAGCCACTTTGAACGTTTGAAGGGCTTTATTTCCAGTAGAAAGATTTCAATTACAGTCATTTTCCTTCGGCAAGCACAAAGAGGTAAATGGAGCCCCTGTTTCAAATGTTAAACTCACAGACTGCATTATTACCAGTTGTACTTTGAAAGTAAAGGATAAATCCAATCTAAATCAAAGCCTTGATTCCAAATTACTTTTTAAGAGCATGATGAGGTCTGCAACCAGTAATTCAGGCCCTTGGTGCCAAGCAGCACACAGTGCATCCATGACTTCCATCAGCTTGTGCTGCTTTGCCAGGGAAATTGGGGCAGGAAGGATCTCTCTCCACAAACACCGAGGATTGCATCTTGAAAGTGCTGCTCTGCAGCTGGAGATGCATGTGTTGTCTGTATTTTTAGAGAATTTAGGATTTTTTTTTCCTTTCTTCTTTGACTTTGCTCATTATTTGTCTTGTCTCTCATAGCAGTAATTTGGTTGTTTATCTCCTGTGTGGCACAACCTCTCCTCCCTTCCTCCTCACAAAAAGGTTGCTATCTCAGAACTATTTCCTCTCTTTACTGGTCTTTTTTCAGAAGTCTGTGTTTTTTTAGACCACATATTGAAATATTTTCAGTGCTTCCCTAACAGAGGTGCTCCAAAGAGCCAAGATGATAAATCAGTCAGGTGACATGAGCTCACTGAAACGTTTGTTTTCCCTGGAATAATGAACTCATCCAGAAATCTGTACCCAGGGGCTTGGTGGAACGAGGGTGAACTGCTTCACTCAGTATTTTTTGGGTCAGACCTGTGCCCAGGGGAAGGGCAGGAATTAATCAGCTGCTCCTAGAGCATCCCTGTTCCAGTGTTCTCTCAGCACACTAGACATCCTTTCTGGTACCTGGGAGGTGGCAACTCACCTGCTTTTCAGAATCATAGAGTAAAATGATAGAATGGTTTGGGTTGGAAGGGACTTTAAAGATCATCTAGTCCCAACCCCTCCACCCACTAGACCAGGTTGCTTAATGTCTCACCCAGCCTGGCCTTAAACACCTCCAGGGATTGAAGGGACATCCACAGCCTCTCTGGGCAGCCTCTTCCAATGTCTCGCCACCCTCGCAGTAAAGAACTTCTTTCTTATCTCCATCCTAAATCTTCCCTCTTCCTATTTGTATCCATTACTCCTAGTCCTGCCATCCTATTCCCTATTAAAAAGACATACCCCAGCTTTTCTGTAGCCCCCTGTATTGGACATGTAAAAATGTGCAATGGATATTTCTCTGCCCTATTACATGCAGTTGATTGTGCAGAGGTTTTTGGTTGCCTGTTTTGTGAAGCAGGCTGTAAAAGTTGCTTAATGGAAGGAAATACATTTGATTAAAAATTTACATCAGAAGAATGTAACAGGGTTGTTTCTCTTGGCATGTTACCTGCCACCAACGTTTGATACAGTTCTCCTTGGTCTCACAAATTCATGCAAACAGTTCCAGGGTTAGAGAAGGAAAAGCTTCAGCTTTAGATCTTAAATCATATTGAAGACCATGGATGTGGCAGTTTCCTTTTCTGTGGGTGGCCAGACTCAGCAGTATCATCAGTGTGTTTGTCTTCTACACAAAAAGGGGGATCTCATTGGGCACCAAGGTGCTGCCCTCACCTGCAGGATGTTGGGGGATCCTCTTCCAAATCATGACCAATTAACAGGCAACTGGACAAGGAAATGGCCTCAGGTTGTGCCAGGGGAGGGTTGAACTGGGCATTAGGAACAATTTTTACACTGAAAGGGTTATTATTAAGTTTTGGAAGTTGGTGCCCATGGAAGTGGCTGAGGCACCATCCCTGGAAGGATTGAACAGCTGGGCAGACAGAGCTTTGAGATATGGTTTAAGGATGGTTCTTTGCCAGAGTTGGGTTGATGGCAGGACATAGAATCATAGAATCATAGTTTGGGTTGGAAGGGACCTTAAAGATCATCGAGTTCAACCCCCCTGCCATCACCACCCTCACTGTAAAGAATTTCTTTCTTATGTCAAGTCTAAATCTATCCCCTTCCAATTTACATCCATTGTTTCTAGTCCTCCCACCCGATATCATATTAAAAATTCCTTCCCCTCCCTTTCTGTAGGACCCCCTCAGGTACTGATAAGTTACTCTGAGGTCCCCTCTGAGCCTTCTCTTCTCCAGGCTGAACAACCCCAACTCCTTCAGCCTGTCTTCATAGGGCAGTTGCTCCAGCCCTTTGACCATCTTTGTGGCCCTCCTCTGGACCCGCTCCAACGGCTCAGTGTTCTTCCTCTATTGAGGGCTCCAGAACTGGACACAGTAACTCCAGGTGTGGTCTCACCAGTGCTGAGTATAGGGGCAAAATCACCTCTCTGGACCTGCTGGTCACACTCCTCTTGATGCAACCCAGGATTTGGTTGGCCTTCTTGGCTGCGAGTGCACACTGCTGGCTCATGTTGAGTTTGTCATCAACTGACACACCCAAGTCTTTCTCTTCAGAGTTGCACTCAAGCCACTCTCCACCCAGCCTGTGTCTGTGGATGGGATTGCTCTGACCCAGGTGCAGGACCTTGCACTTGGCCTTGTTGAACTGCATGGTTATTCTCTGTTGAGTAACAGACTTGGAGATGCTGCCAGTCAGAGCCATGATGCTGGTGACCATACCAGAAGTTGTCTTCTTCATTTTCTGCTCCCTGTGCTGCCTCTGTTACAAGAATCCACCTCCCATTTGACATCTGTCCCCATACTGCTAGGCTGGACCTTGCTGACCTCTGCTCAGTGGTACAGCTAGTAATTGTAACAACACCCTCAATATCAAGGACCTCTAAAAAAGTGAGATTCTCAGTGGGTTCTGGGGGCTTTAGCCAAATGGGGTGTGCTTTCACTCATGTGCCAAGGGGCACAGGAATATGTTTCAGTTTGGAGCTGTGAGGGCAGGAGCTCTCTGCATCTTGCAAACGTGCTGTGCCCAGTGAGATCCAACCTAAGGTGAGGCAGTGCCACTGCAGGACAGCAGAGCATGTGCCATCTGCCATCTCTTGGGCAGTGAGCCATGGTGAGGGCTTCTGCTGTCTGGGAGGGACTTTCTGGGGGCAGGTGAAGAGAATCATAGAGTGGATTGGTTTGGAAAGGACCTTCAAGATCATCAAGTTCCAACCCCCCTGCTGTGGGAGGGGACACTTCCTACTAGATCGGATTGCTCAATGCCTCATCCAGCCTGGCCTTAAACACTTCCAGGGATTGAGGGGGCATCCACAACCTCTCAGGGTAACCTGTTCCAGTGTCTCCCCTCTTCCAATTTGCATCCATTACTCCTAAGTCCTTCCATCCTGGACCCTATTAAAAAGTCCTACCCCAGCCTTTCTGTAGCCCCCTTTAGGTATTGAGAAGCTACTGTGAGGTCCCCCCTGAGCCTTCTCTTCTCCAGGCTGAACAATTCCAACTCCTTCAGCCTGTCCTCACAGGGGAGGTGCCCCAGCCCTCTTATCATCTTCATGTCCCTCCTCTGGGTCCACTCCAACAGCTCAATGTCCTTCTGATGTTGAGGGCTCCAGAACTGAACACAGTAACTCCACTTGGGGTCTCACCAGAGCTGAGTAGAGAGACAAAATCACCTCCCTTGACCTGCTGGCCACACTTCTCTTCATGCAAGCAGGGCTGGGGATGCTGTTTGGGACACAGCTATTGACTTGCCAGCCTGTGATCAGCTTAATGCTGTAATCACTAACACGCTGGTACTTGGTAGATTAATATTCAGTACACAGGAGACGAGAGGAGCTGGCTGGGGGGTGTCACACACAATCTGTTCGTCTCGAGCTATTTTCTCTTGTGAAGCCTGATTCACCAGCCCTGGAGGGTGGGGAAAAAAAATAAATAATTTGCAGACTTACTCTGATTTTTTAAAATTTTTTATTCCCTCTTTTCTCCCCCCAGACTTCATTTGCCTGAGGGCTAGTTATGCCCCTTAATTATTTAAGAACTGGGTTTTGTTTACAGTTTGTAATAAAACTGATAAAAGATTAACAAGGTGCTTGTGAATAATTTTAAGCAAATTAAAGCTCTGAAAGACTTACAACTGCAAATATTTGAAAATTGGAAAGCAGAAAAAGGGGAGCAGATCAGATAATGAAGTTATTGCGTTTGTTTGGGAGAAAAGAAATGAACTTGTTTGCAATTGGATGTGAGAGTGGCCTCTCCTGCTCTATCAAATATTTATGTGTGCTTTTAGCAAATTTGGAGGTGCTGCTTGTATGAAACAACGTTGGATGTGTTAAAATATTGCTTTATTATGTTGTGGGGTATGTGAATGAATAGAGTGTGGGGCAGAGAAGGGATTAGGAGTGGAAGTGCATGTCTCAGCTCACTGCAATGGCAAACCTCTGTGTGACAGCAACTTCTGTACCTTGAGGTGATTTTAAGGACTTCTCCCCTATAACAAATCTTAATGCTCTATGTGAAATGACAGACTCTGAGCTTATTTCCATTCAAGAGTAAAATCAGGGATGTTTTAGCTCAGATTTCAATGCAGCAATGAGATCTTGGGCTTGTAATGGATATTTCCATCAAAAACATCAGCAGAGTACTGAGGAGCCTGACCAGCTGAAATACTAGGAAAGGTGCTGAGCACAGAAAAGGGAACACTGCTGTGTTTTAGTGTTTCATTGCTATGAAATTCTGGATTTACCTGTGTCATGAGTGGCAGGAGGGTTGGAACTAGATGGTCCCTTCCAACCCAAACTATGGTTCTATGAACACATTGTGCAGCTCCCATCCTCTCCTCTCCAAAGACTTGCACATACTCGGAGAGCTGCAAGGCTGTTGGGAGGTTTCCAGCAGCCTCGGTGAGGGGAAGAACTAAATTAACTAGTAGATAGGTAAAGGACATGCATTAGAGTTTTGTGCAATCAAGTGGGACACAGGGAGGATGAGGATTGTTCATTGTTTCTAACATAAGTACTTGGAGACATCAAAGGAAGTCACTAAGAGCCAGGATGAAGGAGATCAGAAGTAGGTTGTTCTCTGTGAAGGTGCTGACTGGTGCAACTGGTTGTTGAAAGAACTTAAGGATGCTAAATTTTTACATCACTTCTGGGAGAGTGGACAAATTAATGGATTATCACTGGGCAGGCAGAAACCACATCAGGAGCACAGTGAGCTGGAAATGACTGTAGATGGAAGCAAAGGGGTAAGATGTACATATATAAATAGAGAGAGACAGCAGTATTATATATACTTAACCTATTTTTGTTCTCTTCCTTTGGGCATCCATTTATGGCCACCATTGGAAAGAGGGTGCTGCACAAGCTCTGGCCCAACATAGCCTTCCTCTGGGCTGGTGGTGCTGGGGCAGCTCCTTCTGAAACATCTTTTTTTGTATATATTTTACATTAAATATTATTTATCAATACCCACCAAGATTAACAGCTATGGATTAGACTGTGATTGTTACCTCAAAACAAAGGCAAATCACAAAGGATAGTGATTACACTTTAGTGTAAATAGCTGGGTTCCTAATTTTCTGCTGAAAGTGCTGTGGGACTGGAAGAACTTAATTTCCCCTCTTCTGTGATGTGCTTCATTTTCTCCACTCACAAAATAGATGTGAAAGCATGCATACTATTTGGGTTATTATCTATGGGGTATTTTGGGGAGAATTCTAATGACTTTCTTTGAAGCTACTGCACAGGACAAGTGGAGACTGCAGAGGCAAGTGGAGTTGATTTTGTTTGGTCCCCAGGAAAGTTTCAGGATGTGTCAATAATTGCATTACAGAGCTTTTTAGCACCCCAGTGAAAAATCAGTATAAACCTCTAAGCCTAAATTATGTTTGCAATTGAATGAGGTGACAAGAAGCTTCTGGAGCAGATGAGGAGAATTTGAGTCTAATTAAATGGAGTCATTTTATTCCCTGGGAAGAGAGCTGTGAAAGCTAACACGGTGACAGAGCATGTTCAAAGGTCTATGTGTAGATTCTAATCTGCTTAAAAGATGGGATAGAATTTCACTGACTGTATCATGGACTCGGGCTCAGTAACCAAATCCTTCCTTTCTTGAACACCCAAATATAAACTGTGAAAGAAGACAGAGGAATTTAAAGCAGGGTAAGCAAGATCTGCCTGTGTACAATTGCCACCCATCACTCAGGGTTAACAAAAGAAGAAATATTTTCAAGAAGAGGAAATATTTTAAAAGCTCTTTATTCCCTGCTCTTTTCAGTCGACATCATTGCATGGATTTTGTGGCAGCTTTAACAAACTTGCTTTGAAGCAGATACTGGATATGTCTGTCTGCTTTTGCTTTCCCCTCTGATGGAGTTTTCCATTTTGCTCTGTACTTTGGCAAATGACTTGCAAGGTTCTTGAGCTCAGGAGAGGGCAGTGCATTCCCACTCTTGTGGAGCCAGGAGGGAGCACATGTGGGTTGTGTTACTCTTTATTTAAGCTGTGTTTGTAGCTCCTAGTGTTCTACATGATACAGATGTTAGAGATGAATAGATAGCGTTTCTGTTTCCTTGTTTAGTCTCCTGTAATTTTTCAGCACAGCAATCAATCTTTGTCCAACCTTCTTGAAACTTTGCTTGTGTTTGGTGCATTCCCTCTGATTGTCAATGATCTCCTTTAAAAGCCCAGGATCCGTTCCATCTGGTCCCAGGAACTTGGCAGCTTGCGTGGGCAAGCAAGAGCTCTTTTTTTTTTTTTTTTTTCCCTTCTGTGTGTGCTAGTACAGAGAAGTCAATTCATGGCTAAAAAGATTAAAATCCCTAAATCAGAAAAGCTGGGAAAATATAACAGTTGTATCTCTGCCAAGGCAGTGCTTCTCGTTGGATTAAGAAAATCTTATGACTGGTTGAGAGAGAGATTTGGAAGTGTAATTCAATTCTGTTGTCAAAGCTGAAATGGTGTTAGAACACATTAGTGGACGGGGAAAATCAGCTGCCTCTCAGAGATGGTGATGTGCTGGATTTCATTCTGCCTCAGCTGATCGTGACCTGCTTTGGAATCTCTAACTTTGATGTAATTGAGATTCATCTCATGCAGTCAGAGGAGGTCTTTGCTTCCATGTCTGTGGGTGCCCCTTCCAAAATAAACTCTGTTCTGCAGCCAGAAGGAACTGGGGAGTGGGATGCTGAAATGGAAAGGGGTCAAGCAAATGAAGTTGAAGAGAGAGGAATCCATATGGTATGTTGGAGGTGTTACATGTGCCTTACATTTGGAGGAAGCATCTCCTCTCCTTGTGGGGGATTGTCATGAACTGGGTACAGCACTGTGGTTCTCCATGAGAACTCAGGGTGGTGGGTGGAGGGACCTGCTTTGAGTATGGCCCCAGTGGTGCTTTGTGGGTGCTCCTGGAGGTTGTGTGAGTCAGGGCAGCACTTTTCAGTAGAGTGACACTGTCAACCCAAACCCACTATTTTCTAAACCTTTATATTTTGGGAATTTTTTTGCCTCTTCAATGTGATAAAAGGGAAACCAAAGAGAAGCTTGAAAATTGCTTTCCTCAGCTGGAGGTAGGGGTTGAAGTTTTGTCATTTTTTGTCAGAAAACTGTCAGAAAACAGTGATGTTTGAGCTCATTTAGTGTTCAGACATCACTGTGGCATGTTAGAGAAATTGAGAGTACATGGATAGAATATTATGAACAGGGATGTGGGTCCTTGTGCTGTCAGTGGAGGGAGGGTGGTCACTGAAAGAGATGCTGATTTAGGGATTTCCTTTAGGAGTCATCCCTGAGACCAGCAGAAGGGATAAATCTAAATAAAGTAGAAGGTATACATCTAGTAAAGCTTGAGAAGTATAAGATGTATCAAAAAGTGTGCTGGCATAGCACCCCATAAATTTTATATTGTTTTCTGCTTGGTCTTGACCCCCCAGGGTCGGGACATGGGCTCAGTCCTATCTGTATCACCCCTTGTTAAATCCCTGTATCTCCTGGCTCTAGGTGGTGGGCTGCTTACATGGACATATTATAAGATCATGAGAAATATTGTAGAACAGCTAGTTATGGATGTCAGAACATGCCTTGGGAGGTAATCAGCTGTAGCTTCAGATGGATGTCCATCGGTGACTGACCCATGTGTGATTGTGCACCAAAGGAGGGTTGGTGAAGAGCTATTTTAAAAGCTCATGGGTCCAAAAGCAGGGTGAGGTTTCTTATTCTGAACAACTCAGAAATTTCCCTTCTCATTCTGAGCAACTCAGAAATGAATGCTTGATTTTCCAACTTCCCAACATATAAAAATGAGGCATGAATTGAGAACCATCACAAGATGTCAGGGATTAGAAGGGACCTCAAGAGATCATCTAGTTCCATCCCTCTGCTGGAGCAGGAACACCCAGATCAGGTCACACAGGAAGGTGTCCGATGGGGTTTGAATGTCTCCAGAGAAGGAGACCCCACACCCTCTCTGGGCAGCCTG
This sequence comes from Turnix velox, assembly GCA_013400935.1. Lineage (NCBI taxonomy): Eukaryota > Metazoa > Chordata > Aves > Charadriiformes > Turnicidae > Turnix > Turnix velox. The sequence goes on from VZTY01015810.1 coordinate 57,885, forward strand.
TGCCACTTTTCTGTCACCCTCACTGTGGAAAAAGTCTCTTTGGGGTCCCTGGTTACAGAACGGGAAGAGATGAGGCAGTTACTGGGTGCTCAAGAGGTTCTGCCCCACCAGGGTGTTCACACAGGGGTAAGAGCTCCATGAGTGAGGCTGGTGCTGGCCCCATTTCCCTCGCTGGAGCCTGACCAACAGATTTCCATACTGGAAAATGGCATTAGATTAAAGAGGTATTAGCCTGGTACTTGGAGAGCCGAGTGTCAGTGCTAATAAAGCAGAGGCCTCATCTTTCCCCAAGGACCTTTGGAATCGATTGAAAGCTGTGTCCCCATCCCCCTTTCCTGGCGGGTAAATGTCACTCTGCTGCTCTGCCACTTTCTGTCCTGGGAGTGAGCTATCACCAGCACACAGAGCTGATTGACAGCATTGCTCCCAGCAGTGTGGAGAGAGGAAGTGACCATAAACACTGGGGTTGTGCTTCTGTTTTGACTGTTAGAAATTTTTTCATTTTTTTCCCCTTTACTTTTCCTTTATATATTGCCCTTCCAACCTGGCTTTCTATTCATAGAATCACAGAATGGTTGGGGCTGGAAGGGACCTTGAAGATCATCTAGTTCCAGCTCCCCTGCCATGGGTAGGGACCCCTCCCACTAGACCAGGTTGCTCAGTGCCTCATCCAGCCTGGCCTCAGACACCTCCAGGGATTGAAGGGGCATCCACAACCTCTCTGGGCAACCTCTTCCAGTGTCTCACCACCCTCACAGGAAAGAACTTCTTTCTTCTCTCCAGCCAAAATCTACCTTCTTCCAATTTGCATCCATTACTCCTAGTCCTGCTATCCTGTACCCTATTAAGAAGTCCTACCCTAGGCTTTCTGTAGCCCCCTTCAGGTATTGAGAAGCTACTATGAGGTACCCCTAGAGCCTTCTCTTCTCCAGGCTGAACGTCTGTATGTATTTTTTGAGGTCTTAACCCCTTCCTGCCTGGAAGTGGAATTAGATGAGCTTTGAAATCAGTTCAGTGTTATTAGGTTTTCTTGTTTAAAAAAAAAAATAGAGAGAGAGAGAGCAGAGCAAGCAAAGTGACCTTGCAAAGTTGCATGTGGAAAAAGGATCCTTCTTATCATGAGCCTAAAGTAATTAACTTTATTTTTGGTGTTGCTTTATGTGAATTATCAGTGCATCACTGCCCAATGGCAGGCTGAGGACACTTTGCAGAGGAATGGCCATTGCCCCAGAGCTCAGTGGGAAATTTGCTCTTCCCCATCTGCAAGTGAATATTGTTGCCCTCTGTGGTGAAGTCTGTGGTGAGAGAAGGTCCTGCATCAGTAAATTACAAAAATACAAGGCTACTCGTAAAGAAATGAGAAAAAATCCTGTCAGTATCAGTACTACAGATTTTACTGCTTCTTTTTTCCCCAGTCTGGGAATGAAAAGGCATGATGTTGCTGCTTGATGTGGCAGACTGGCATAAATGGATCTGTTGTCGCATTTCTCTGATTGGGGTTTTTTTATTTATTTTGGGCATTTGAGAACTGAGGACTGATTGGATTTGAGGGCTGAGATAAGGACTTGGAGACAGGGACAGCCCTACAGTGTTGGTGTGTGTGGTGTGGTGAAAGGTGTTTTCCTTTTCCATACTAAATGAGTTTGCAGCTGAGCTTCCACCAGTGAGGCAGGGCTTTGAGATGCCAGAAGTCAAGGTTAAGGAAGAGGGTGTCTGCATTGATGAGGATAGGGTTAGAGACCAATCAATCTGGACATCCACAGGAGTGATGGTAATGTGTTCATTCCAGGCTGGACAGGGCACTGGACAACTTGATCTACTGGGAGGTGTCCCTGCCTATGGCAGGTGTGTTGGAACTAGATGATCTTGAAGGTTCCTTCCAACACAAACTTTTCTATGATTCTAGATATATCTGCTTAAGGAAAGTGAGCAGGAATGGTTTCTTGGAGATGAAGCCTTGGACTCTAACAAGGCTGGTTCTCCTTCTGCTTGTTGCAGTCACACTCAAGGTCAGTAGAGCTGCATTGGCATTGTGTCCCTCACTTCCTCCAGAACACCAAAGCCAGCCCTCTTTTGTCTGTTTTTAACAGCTGTCATTTCCATCCAACCCAGACACAGAGGCCTCCAACAAAAGGTTATTGACCATGGGCAGAGCACACAGATGGGTGCTGTGGGGGGTGCTGCCTGGCTCTGTACCTCTTCTCTCAATGGTGTTGCAAAGTCCAGAGAAAGACAGAACTGTCTGGCTCCAGTTACTAATGTCATAAATTCAGCAGTTTTCTTAAGCAACAGTGAAAAACTGAACAGAGATATTGTGGTGCAGATGTGAGCCAGAGTACTTGCCTTTGGCATGGCTGTGCTCTGTAGCCTATTTCTGGGTGTAATTACCTTCCCTATTAGTGCTGTACCTCTTAAGGCATAGCCATAATCAGGACTTGGCACAAGATGGTGCTTTGTGTCTGAGAACCTTCCAGACTAATCAGGAGGAAGGATCAAGCTGTGGCAGATTCATCAACTGTTCCAGTGCCTATAGAGATAGCACCGTGGTTGGACCAGAGGAGCAAAATCTGAGATATCAGAACCTTTAATTTCAATATGAGCAAATATTTGAGGTGACTCACCCACTACATCAGGCTGCTC